>JABUQX010084659.1:0-12500 GCA_015478945.1 Trachelipus rathkii
CTTAAAGGCCTGCGTTAAGATCAAGTGGAGTGCTGTAGGCGTGCTTTTCAAAGAACAAGGCTGTCTTTGTTTAGGAAAAATAACTCCAAGATAATGTTGCCTGTAGAGGTCTTCAAACATATAACATCTCTCGCTAATTATACAATTTGAGAAAGGCAGAGGCCAGATGAGAAGCTGATTCAGGTTAGACCCTAAAAAATGCCTGTGGGTATGAAATATTACCAGATTCTCTTTCATAAGAAAGCTGACATTGAAAAAATCGAGAATATCGAAAAATGTCTATAGTCGTATTCGGTCCTGAAGAATGGAGTAAAAATACTTATAATCATCTAACTGAAAACAAACAAAAGAAATGACCCTTGATCGAATTATAGCCGATGGAGTAAAATCATTTACATTGCTTATAAAAGGAAACAAGTTAAGTTTATGTTTTGAGAATACCAAAAAGGCATAAGGCATATGAATGGTATCTTTTGCACATATTGTTACACTTTCAACCAGTAATTAATATCTCGCATTAAATTGAATTGTGACCATTGATGGATGTGACAGTGCCTAGACGCGATAAAGTATGTTCAAGGTCTTTGCATTCACGATGGATATATTTCCGATGTCGTGAACTGTAACGGAAATTATATAATGCATTTCTGTTTAAAAACATCAAGATAAATAATACGTGCAAAACATTAAGGATTGGCAAACTCTGCCTTGAGCAAATAGAGGGACTGATCGCTACGTTAGTTTGCAAACACGACTTACAAAAGCTTATTGCAAAACATGCAGTACATTATACGAGCCTATAGAAGACGAATATCATATATGCTACATGGAAAAGAAATTAAGAGAAGAAACGATACTGATCCGGTGGTTTCATACAATGTTACTATGATATCGAGGAACATACCAGAAGATAAAGATATGAGATTAAAGGAGAAGAAATAATAGATTGTATCGTCTATATTTACTGGTAGCCAACATCATGATATGCGGAAATGTGTACAGATAAGGAAGATGAACAAGTATGTTCACATTGTGGCCCCCAAGAAAACAAGATCATTTAACATTAGAGACCGAAAAACGCCTGTAAATCAACTTTATAGAACTTCCTGGATGAGTTTCCAGAGAAGAACCTGAGTTCAAAGTGTGTTTGGCTGCAATAAGGGCGGAAATCTTGATCATAAGCCGTAATGCATCACTCCTAAACACCCAAGTTCAGAATCTAGTCGCTAGAAGTCCTTTAAAAAGAGGTATAAATAATTTCAATGGATCGAATGGAAATACTAGTCATTCGGATATGTTGACTTTTCACACCATGTCGCATTGAAAAAGCATGCGCTAAGTGCATGGGTTCAATTGTCATAAAAAAACAATTCCAAGGGTTTCTTTCCCTATAATTTTTAAGATGAAGGATACCTTGAATATAAAAGGACCTATCCAGACAGAGAATTTGTTCGAAGATAGATAAACATGTCAACAGATGAAAAAGCGATTAGAATTTGAAGGTACTATAATAAGTTATAGGTAATAAGAATACAATATTTTTGGAGAGAATCGGTAGGGAATAAAACGAAAAAAAAGGAAAGGTGTTGTGCCCAAGTTAATGTTAATATGACTAAGAAAATGCTTTGAGACAAGAGTCTTAGACGGTAGCTTCATTACAAGGAATTTGATAATTAAGAATTGTGTTTGAAGAAAACTCAATCAGTATCACTAAATTTGATGCTTTACACTTTATAAAAGATGTCGGTCTATGCCTGAGGAAAAAATTACTACTCTAGGTCGGAGAACCCTTAACCTTTCACCTATGAAGCAATTCGCTGGCTCTGTGTATCAAGAAAATGATAATATACGCGGCTAAGCAATGTCGCAACGGGTGGAGAGAAAGGGGTGAGGATAAAAATATTCAATTAGCTGTTGGGTGGGTAAATTCTCCAAAATGTAAAAGAGTGAAAACAGCGTTCCTTATTACCTTGGGTTTTTGCTGGGGGGGGGGCCGATGGCAGTGGACGTAAGACCTGCAATAAAGGAAAAGGGTTGCATAGCTATCGCTTGTTAGTAACCGCGACAATTGCTCACCATGAAACCAAGAAGTATAGGGTTATAAAGACAGCCGCTTAAATCTACGTTTAGTGGAATGTGAATGGAAAGTACAAAAGACCCAAAATCATTCAAGATCCGATGAAAACATAAGCATTAGCGACTATATATTCACCGTCTTAGCAATGATGTTGTAAACAACAGACTCATAATACAATTCATTGTTTGGAGGCCGCACTGAACCATTCGTACATTACTACCCTCAACTAAAGGACAGAGATCATGTATTTTAGACTTACATCGCTTTATTCCTTATGTTCAGAACGAATGAAGTACCCTTGTGGCCCCTCTGAAAAACTAATAGGTGTAAAGATAGTACCAAATTGAATCATTTAAGAATGGTATCAATGATAAATATTTCGGTTTACAGCATTACATTAAGATTCTTCCTCCTCAAGACTTATACATCCCCGTCCTCGCTTAAACGAGCCAAAAATTAATTAATATTCGCACTCGGAAAATTGTGATTGACAGAAAATTGTGCGAAATGCCAATCATGAGGAATGAAGCGGTGCTATTGAAGGTGTATACACAACACTGAAATTCAGTTAGCATTAGAGATGGGTACCGCGAAATAATTTAATATTTGGAAGTTGTGTGTTTAAAGAGAAGGAGTTTTTATTTGAAGGAAATGTGAACCACTTCTTAAAAATAGAAAACAGAAGGTCATCAGGGACCACCAAAATAATATTCACGAAGACGATCCTGACTTTGAGATAAAACTTAAAAGAGTTTGTCCCGTGCTTTTCAAAGAGAAAGGAAGGTGGATCAAACTTGAATTAACAATACTCAAGAAAAACCCTGGTGAATGCGTTCATGCAATATTACTGTCTCAATTTTCGTCTTGGGAAATATTGGCCACAAAACTCCTACAGAGAGAGGTAGTTAAGTACTAGTGCAGTAAACAAGTATGGGAACTAATCACTAACGTGGACAATGAAGCGATCACTAGCGGTATATTCAAATTACGCTTTAAATAATGTTGTACAGTTGTGCAAAAATGCACTAGGGGCCGAAACGCAGCATACTTGCTACCAATTATTCCTAATCGCATCGTTATACGAACTGCATATGCACGTATAAAATTATACGAGCTACTTAACAAAATCAACAAAGGGCATTTACTCTGCCTCAGATAGACAAAATTAACACCTTGAGGAAAACGAGAAGTTACTGAACAGGAAACTTCTTTAGGTGAACTAACAGATGAATTAACAGAATATGGTTCAGGAGCATATACGGAGATTCCTTTGTATGTACTGATCTTAAGTCTTATGCTGTTTTAGAATAAGAACTGCAGCATGGAATATAAACAATATATGCTAAAAAGCCCAAAGGTCTTACATGACTCAATAAAGATACAAAGGATCTATTTAATTTTGAAAAATTGTTAAAGTTAGATTAGGAAGTTGCTCTGAACAATAGCTATAGGTCCGATGAGTTCATGTACAATGATTATCAAAAAACCATGAATGTACGTGAAGGCAATATAATGAAATACCAATTTGATAATTGTGCATAAAGCCACGGATGCTACAGAGACGAAGAACCTACCTCATAAAACAGCTGCCACGAATAGACGAGCCACAGAATCCTCTAGCTAACTTATACGGCAGTATAGAGATGGCTTATGATGCAACATTCCTACTACAACTTTTCAGTCAGGGAAACATGGAGGTGTTAGTTTATTGTTGCTGGTACTAAAATGGTCCAGCACACAACCGACAAGCGAATTCTGTATTAAAAATATCATGTCGGCCACTGATCATATGCAGTTATAAGGTACATTAATTTCTCATTTAATCATACATAAAACTCTTAGCTATTAATAATGTAATAATTGCTTTAATTTCATTCCAGTACAAATATTTCCTTCTGAACAATATAATAAAATTGTTGCTAATAATAAAGTATTCTTTATTTCCTATTCATTAACCCCTTTATAAAATCTTCATCTGTGTCTCGACGGCAAGACGTGATATATTTTCTGATAAGGGGGCGAGTCCTAAAAAAGAGATAAACCTAAAAATATTCCAGGTTTTACTATTGCTAATTTCTTATGGGCATGTGTGTGTTGTGTGTGTGTGTGTTGTGTGTGTGTGGTGTGTTAGCTGTGTGTTGTGTCCTTCTAGAACTCAAGAGTGTGTGAAAAACTATGAGTTTCCATTGTTTTATATGCAGACTCATGACAATTGTTGTGGCTCGTGATGTACATGTGTGTGTAGTGTCGTGGTGTATGTGTGTGTGTGTGTGTGGGTGTTCGTCGTGCGTGGTGTGTGTGTGGGTCGTAGTTAGTCTTGTGTGAGCTTGACAAGTGTGTGTTCAGTATTGTTGCAATGTGTGTGTGTGTGTCGCTGGTGTGCGTTTGTCATTTTTCTGTAGTTGATATGACGAGTATAGTAGATGCTTGTTTGAACAAAAGTTGGTGATAAGTCACGTTTTTGTTGTTATGTTTTTAGTACTTACGTTGATTAAGAGTGAACTTTTGTTTTAATAGGTGTAACAGTTTATTCGGCTAAGCTTATTGAAGAAGACTGGTTTCAGGTGTCGTCTTGGATACATAGCTAATATTCTCAAGGAATCAGCCTCAAAGTCAAATTGTTCTGTTGTATTTAAGTGAGAAACCTTTGCGGACCAATTGTGTATATATCGACTGACAGTGTATATAAGAACCCGATTTTAAAGTTATGATTTAAACCAAAATGATACTCGAAATATATTGACGTTGAATCAATTAGGTCACAAGTAGCATCAAAGTCGATGATGATGGATGGGGAGCGGGGCGAGGGTGGGTAGAAGGTGGCCTTTGATTTTCACTGAGTTGGATATCTACCTCCTTAGAGTGTATGTAAAAAACGTTAAATTTTAATCGTTATTAACATGATAGAAAAGTATAAATTTTAGTAAACAATAAGAAAGTAAAACACAGCAACATAAAACAAAATAAATAAAACAAATAAAAAAATTCTGAAAAAAAAAAAAAAAATAAAATTAAAATAATGGTAAAACTATATAAATAAAAAACAAAGTATATAAAAACATTAAAAAAAACATTTAGAATTTAAAAAAAAAACTGTCTTCATCTTTTTAAATAAAATAAATACACCTTATATAACTCTTATATAGGCAAGATAACAACCCCAAAAAAAAAAACCAAAACAACAAAAACTCAAAGAATATGTTAAAACAAACCCTAGGATTGTAAGTAATATTAAAAAGAACCACTCTAAAAAAAAAATTAATAAAATAATTAAACAAAAAAAAATAAGGCAAAAAAAACTAATCTTTATCTCAACACACCTGACAGAAGTATAAATGACAGAATAAAATTATACCAAAAATAAAAGTTAAGAGAAAAATATCAATTTAAATAAAAAAAACTCTAAAAAAATATCTGAAAGAAAAATAACTCAACGGCCCGAAACACGATTGGAGAGGCCAAGCAATACCAAAGAAAAAACTAACAAAAATAAAAAGAAAACGAAATAAACTTATGGAAAAAATAATTTAAAAAAATAAAAGATAAAATCTAAAATAATACAAAATTAAACGAATTAGACTCTTAAATATCTAAAACAATAGGTACAGTAGAAATCTAAAAAGTAATTAAACTTATATAAAGAATATAAATAATTAAGGAAAAATTCTTAAAAAAATTTAAAAAAATAGAAAGAAAACAGTAATATATATTCATGTTTCAACTTAGGGAAAAAAAAATTATAATATTACAAAACGACCACGAAATTATGGTTACCAACATGGCTAGATTTTAGAAAATATAAATGTTGAGTATCAAACACGCTGACTTCTCCTAAGCCATTTATGTATCTTTCTAGAAAAAGTGGGTTATAGTATCTTATTTGCATTAATGAATCTGACCAATGCATATTGACGATAATGATAACCAATGTTTTTATTATAGATAGCATAACACAAGTGTTTAGGGATGAAGAATCGCCAGAGTAATAGACTATATAATTTAAAAGATGATAATATATTAATACGAATAGTTATTATGGTCAGCTAACGTAGGGACATCGCGCGCAATACACCTGGCTCCGGCGGGTACACCAGGCGTGCGGTCGTTAACCTACTACTCTGTAGTCAAAACGAATACCACCTTCTACCCACTCTTTCCTTCTTATTCTAGTTTCAATCTTATCATTCCTTCATTCTGCCTTGATCCCGAACCCCTGGTATTGCCACTCTCGTGCATTTACTTTCTTCTCTTCTGGGTGGCCGGAGGAGAGACGCCCCCCTCGGACCGGATTGGAAGGTCCCATGCGACATCTCAGGGAGCACGCGCAGAAGAGAGACAGACCAGAAGAGAAAGCGCGCCTCTAAGTACGCTTCGATGCATCATACTCTGCCGCCGGGCAGAGGCCTCGCGGACAAGCTAGCGTCCACATCAAAACTATGCTCCACGATGGAATGTCACCAAGCAACTCCATCTCTGCATGCTTCCGTTCCAGCAAATCGGTACATACATCAAGCTCCTAAAGTATACGCGACGACGTAGTCTTACCTCTTAAACACTCTCACCTCGTGCTCCGAACGAACAAGATAAAGTTCATAATCTGCATACTAAATAGACTTATAGCCTTAACAATAAGTCTTTTTCAATCGAAGGTACGCGACGACTGACAGACATGACACGGCTCCCCCCATTAACAACGGGGGAAACGCAGGGGGACCGGCAGTATATCTCGGGACGTTCTAGACCGGAGACATAAAAACGCCACAGCAAGCTAAGATAGTACTGACATAACTCCAGGCCCGGCAATAGATTAGCGACGTCCATCCAGCTACTGACGCCGGTCGGACCATCCAGAAAATATTCACATCGCCAATACGTTAGCTACTTCTAATCCATGGGTGTTTTCCAGGGACGTAAATTTCTTGCCCTTTAGGCATTAAGGGAGACTGGCAACACCCCTTAGGGCAGGCTGTATCAGGCAGCGGACCGGACGTTAGCGACGCTAACAGAGACGTGATCTGTAGTATGCCGGTGGTGCCCCGACGAGTAGCCACCACAAAACTTAGCGGTACAGGCGATAAAACAGCCTGAATCGCGTTTACCACAGGGTCCCGTCAACTGACGTCAGAACAAAATGGCGGCTATGGGATAACCAATTCCTGTTCCGGTGAGTATGGAAATACGTTAAGCCTAAGTCCTCGCTCACCCAGCGACACCTACGACACACCAACGGTTCTGGCGCAAGAGGGTGAGCAAGGACAGGGCGAGATACGAATGCGTATCTTAATTGTCATACGGAGTATAGAAACACCGTTAATTAATCCCTTAATCCAGGCATGCTCAGGGTGACCCGCCCTTCTATTCAAATATTTCACGATTTCCTCACGCACCTCAGGACACTTGAAATCTTACCTCCTCAAACCCGTGAGAGTTTGCGATATGCAGGCCAGGAATCCTTCGGTGAGGTCTCTCCAAAGCGGTGAATCAACGCCTGAGAAGGCCCAATACGATATAAGTCAGGTCACCAAGAAGATTAAAGGTAATTTCCAAGTTTCAGGACTACTACATCTTATTCCCTTTCATATCGGAAACAGCACCCTTAGACAGAAGGCGGCTGGAAGCACGAGGAAAGGGAGAATACTCCTGAGTAGGAGGATGCGTGCAGGAGATATGGCCAAGATGAATGTCAGGGTGGTAGGGGTTTGATAACTGGCAGACTCTCGGTAAAGAATGACATTACGAGAGAGAACTACTTCGAGAAATAAGAATACAAAAAAAAAGCTCTTGTATCTCTGTTAGCGGGAAGGTGTGTGGAAAGAGACTTCCATAAGGGTTAACAAAAGGGTTTAGAAGTGAAGAGGAAATGAACCTCTGTGTTGTTGTCCAAAAAACAGTCCATTGACTGGAGGCAGGAAACCGTGAAAAGCGGGAGAACAGAAAGGTAACCCGGGTACTGGGAGAGCAAAAGAAGAGCTGGGCTGAGACCCAAAAGAGAGTAGATTTTGTTACAATGTATTATTAACTTTTTCCACATCATCTTCACATTAATATCTTCACTCCCTTTTTTCTAACCTATCTTTTCCAGAGCCGAGGAGACCGCAAAGGAAAAGTCGGTGTCGCTAGGAGACGCAGAGAAGCGGGGCGGGGACGAAGAAGTGAAGCGGGGAGGAACGCAAAGACGGAAGCGGGAAAGGGAAGAAAGGTAAGAGGCATAAGGTAGGATCGAAGAAGGGAAACAGGAGACGGTTGTAAGTTAGGACGCAAGATTGTGGATATCTGGTGGATGGCAAGCAGGGAAAGGAAAATAAATTACAACGTGTGTCGTGGTGTGAATGTAAAGAAGGCGATACGAGGCGCCAAAGAAGTCTGCGGCTTTGGGCACGAAGAGACCAGAGGACCGAAAAGGAAAAGAAAAGATAAAGGGAAAAAGACAGGATAGAGTACTAAGTGATCAGCAACGGTAATATTAGGACCAGGGAAAGGGATGGAATGGAGGACGTGCTCATATTAAAGGGAAGCTCGCGGGCTAAAGCTGTTGAAAGTGATCGGTGGAATGATGAAGGAAATAGAACGGCGTCTTAAGAAGAGAGGCGGAACGGTAGGAGAGGGAGGAGAATTGACAGTCGATGGTTAAAACATCCCAGTTTAAACACTGGGCAGAACAGGACTCATAGCGTCAGAAAAGACAACCGATCTGACGATGTCCTATGTGCTTTACTTAATGTGGAAAAACTTTATGTTATGTTAGCCATATATTTCGTGTAACATCAGGTTTCCTGATAAAGAACATCGATTCGTTTAAGTATGATTAACCCAAAAAATGATACTTCGAAATCATCGACCCTTATGACAATCAACCTTAGATCACAATACGATAACCTAACTCAATGGAAGGCGACATGGGGAGGGTGGGAAGGGGAGATCGTGGTCTGCGAGGGGCTGAAAGACGGGAAAAATACAGGAAGGTGAACGAGTTGTTTTGTAGATGAGTAAGGAAAGGGATTGCGGTTGGATTTAACCGAGTTAGGTTTACGCTAAATGATTTTTTCAAAATACTGAAATGTGTAAGAAAAATGATTATTTTGGTAAATGGGCGGACTATGAGATCAACGGACAAGGTGAAGACTTGATTATCTGGTGGTAAAAAAAAAACGTGAAAGGATTTTATAATAGTTTGCTTGAAAGTATGGTTTTGGGATAAGACAAACACTAAAAAAGGAGGTATAAAGAAATTTTATACTAAGTTATGTAAACCAATAAAATATTTTTAACATTCAAATAAAACGAAAAAAACTTAAATTAAAACAAGATGTATTAAACTAAGTGATTTGAAAATAAAAAAAAAAAAAAACAATAAATAAAAAAAAATTAAAAAAAATTTAACAAATGTATGAAAGATAAATTTAAATACTATAAATCCAAAAATAAGAACATTTAATTAAAAAGATAAACTAGAGTAATATCATATAAGTAAAAATTAAACATATAATCAGATATAAAATTTTGTGTTTAAGATGAGGTGATAATAATTATTGCTGTAATAATGAATACGTGTATTATGGAAATAAATATCGAATATCAAAAGCAAAAAATGATTCTCTTTATAAAAACAATTTAATAAATAACTGAAAATCGAAAGTGATGCCACTGAATCAGTAATTACGATAACATTTAAAGTAGATAGGGAATGTCTATTCATGCTATCAAATTTTCAATTGAAACAATTTATTCAAAAGATCGTAAATGAAAGTAAGAATAAATTGTATTTAAGTTTTTGATTATGCAACAGACAGTGAATATATTCTCTAATCTCCTCCTTTCACTTATTCAATTCATAATATGGTGTCGCATTTCTAGTTAGGTAGTCTTAGGCATCTGAATGCTCAAAATACTATGACTTCAGTGAGCTGGTCTGTAATAATAAATGAATTGCAAATTATTGTTAAAATATCAACAACGCGGGTCGCCTAGTAATCGTTCTCGGTTATTAATTGTATATGGACGTTTATGAAAACTTAAGTCTGTAGAGAAAGGAACGTTTTAGAATAGGAAATGTTAGAGAAGCTATTTTTGGGCCATAACTATATATTGAGTCCAAGAGAGCTTGAGAGATCCGTAGATTAGGCCATAGATCCAAGTGGTGCTACAGTATCGAGGTTGAATAAATTTAAGTAGACAATCAGAATGACATTACAATTTTAAATAGGCTAATGCTCTGTGTCTGCTGTGCCCTTATAGGCTAGCATTTGCGGATATCGACTCATCGACAATTGTATTTTTTTCCGTCCGGTCCTTTTGGTACTATGATTGCCCAAAAAACTTTGAGTCTGCAACCATTTATACGGTTCCAACCCTTTAAGCCCTGCCTCTTTTCTTTCCCTCTATTAGTGAGTACGGCTTATTTAATCCTCTCAATCTGTTACATACCGAGCTGTCGCCACTTTCGCTTACTTGTCTCAGGGTATTTCGCCCCCGCTAACGTCCAATGTATAGGGTTGAGCACACCAAAACTGGCTCTCCATAGACTATATGACAAATTGCACTCAGTGAGAGTGAGATAGAAAAGAGACATAACTTAAATGGAGATGAGCCCTAATTTTCCAAATCAAAGATGAGTTTGGTGCCTCCTGGGTGGCGAATCATGTATAAAACAGGGATGAGGAGTCGCAAAAAGCCGAAATACAACGACTCCCGACTCTCGACTCAAGTCGATATTAAAAACAACCAACTCGACTCAAAGAGTCGATATTTTAACAACTGAACTCCGACTCACGACTATCAATGCGGGAAAAATTATTCCTTACAAAACATTTTTGTTTCTACGACTTACAATGAACCGCCGTTGTTTTGATCTGTAACTGAGCCACAAGACAAAACATTATTCTATTAACACAGTCCCATTAGATTTTTATAAATATTTCCTTTGGCGTAGGAGCGAATAATTGGTTATTAATATAATAATTCCGTGACACTTGCAATGGTATCTGAGTAAAAAAAAGAATTAAAAAATATGTGACTACACAGGTAGAAGTATGAACTCACATAGCGCTAAACACTTTGGCGTCATTTCTGTGGATGGCAACAGATGCAAAGTCATCGCAAAGAAAAAAAAATGAACAGCTTAGGCGGGCACCGAGCAATTCAGATGGGCAACAAGACACGAACGGGGCACGAAGAAGCGGAGGCTGAAAAGATTGAGTACAACCTCTAGTCAATGAAACAGAATACGAAAGACAAGAGGGAAAACGGATGAAAACAACAGAGATCCAAAACAATAATAACAATTAATATTTACGATAGGAGCGTGCAGTTAGAAAAGTCTTTGTACTAAACCATTAATTTAAAAAAAAATAAAAAATATAAAACAACAGAAAGTTAGAAAATAGATACACGCAGAATAAACAAACAACATATTCTTGAATACTTCTATTTAAAGAAAAAAAGACAACGCTATAATGCCATTGTGCGTTGATGTTCAACGTTTTTCAAGCTTCTACGAGGGAAAAAAAATCATAGCGTGTCCGCTAATTGACTGGTTACATTTAAATTTCCATTTGATAAAGAACTCGTATTGATTCCCATTAATTGTATTTGTTGTTGTAAAGATGCTCTGCGGGTTCGCAATGTTTTCCATGTACAATATCTCTGATAATAATAAATTGGAACCGAAATAATAAAGTTCTATTTTATATTTAACGCCTTAAACATAAAATCATTTTCACATGGGTCTTTCGAAGGTAACATTATTTTTTCTTTTTAGAAATTTTGGGGCTGATCCCGGGCAGGACGAAGACCATGAAACCAATTCCCCTAGAAAAAAAATAGATAAATGCCAATAAATGTAATTCAGGTCCAATATAGTTGATATCGCGTAATTTGTTTGGTGCTAATATTATGCTGCCTATGCCGCCCTGATCCCCCCGCACGTTCATCTGCCGCCATATTGGGGCGTCTGGAGCATATCTTCCTGTCGCGAGTTGGATGGTAGCGTGTGCTTAGCGTCGTCTGTAATCTGTTCATGCCTTGATGTCGACCCCCTTCGCTTACTGCTTTCTGGTGTGTGCTTGGTGCACATTGTAGTGCGGGTCGAAATGATACATGTCTATCTAGATCTACAGACAAATAACACTTTCCTGAACATAGTTGGAATTGTGCTACCGCTCTCTTGTCTCACCTGGTGGGGGTTAACTTAGCTGCCTGTGGCGCGTGTGGTGTTTTATTTGTTCTTCGGTAAGCGTGTGTTGTGTTTCTTGAAGTACAGCGGTTCTGCTTTGTTGTCTTCTTGTTGCGCGTGCTGTGTATGTCGTGTGTGTGTGTGTGTGGTGTGTGAGGTCGTTGATGTCGGTCTGTGGTGCGTAATGCTGTGTGCGTATGCATTTTTATTTCTTAGTTTAGATATAACCGTTAGCTGAATGCTTGAAAAAAG
>JABUQX010084659.1:17500-25972 GCA_015478945.1 Trachelipus rathkii
GGTGTGCGTTATTTATCAGTTTCCATAAACTGAATCTGGATCTCCAAACCCGTCATACTGCTCTATTTTCGCTTTTACTTGAGCAATACATATTACATGACTTTCTACAATAGAACAGTCAGATCTTACAGTAATCAATACTCTACCACATTCCTCTAATTTCATACGTGACTCGCCAATGTTTATTATAAATTTTGGTTAAGTTGTGGGGGTACCTCTATCATTGAGGAATTCTGTGCCAGTCATTTACTAGTTAATTCTGGACCATCTCAACTCAATTTAGTGTTGTTAGCAACAAACACGAGAGAAACGCTTTGAGATTATCGTGTCTGTTGTGCATTTCTACACTGACTTGCTCACCCAATCACAATTTTGTGTCTCGCCACTGTAACTCTGCAGACAAAGGTAGAAATTATTACCTACTCTGCCTCGATGTGCTGTGTGCTGCGTTTTTTCTAAATTTGAAGCGATCTCTTAATAGCAACGCTCTAATAACTGTGACCCTGCGTATTCTACACAAACACCCCCCAGTCGAAGGCGGATTACATAGTTAGGTTGATTATCTGCCACCTGACCAAAGTTCAAGCCTTTCTTTTTGGAAGGAACATAGTTTAATATCTCATTCGCCGATCGTTACCTATTTCCAAAAAGACAACATGGCGGATATTTACCAAGAGTCAACCTCGTTCATCGCACACGATGACTGTTGTCCCTCTCTCCTATTGCCTTTGTAGTAATGCTTATCACATTGTCTGTTTATACTCCTCAAGAGGGTTGCCAAAAATGTTGAGGCACAATTAAGCTTGCAGCGGTCTGCGGTCTCTAGTTAAGCAGCTCTCCTCTAGACGAATCTCCAGTGTGGCTTAGTAGAGCCAAAATTTCAACATAATCTAGCAATAAACCATATTATACGACCCCAGATTGGTGGCGATTTTTCCCATATTGATCTCAATTCACCTTACTTTGTCCCTCCACTATCTCTTCTACTTGTATCGAACTAGCGGACGCTCCTAGTTATTATTGCATTTCTTCTCATAAAGATACAAACCAAATATTCATATAAATTATTAAATTGGAGATAAAAAGTTTTCTACGCTTTTAAATAAGATCGATACGTCACTTAGCAGCTGCAACCTTATTTTATGAGATTTCGACATAGCTCTACTAGTGAGTCAAGTAGTTATTTTCCAGACGTGTATACAATATTATAAAAGCTAATATTTCATCTGAGCACACACCCGAATATTTAAAGAGGAATTTACATTTCACCAGGATACTGTACTGTTTGAAGATTGATAACCAAGAGTTATTTGTTATCTGATGAGATATTTTGTTACCATGTATAAAAAATGATATTTAGATTTAATTCATGGAACTGCCAAGCACGATAACGAAATGCCTGCGAAAACAAGTAACGGAGGACCTTATTTGAATATAAGTATAGTAATAATATATATATATAGTTGGCTCTGTTTAGAATATCAGATGTACGTAACAGAACAGACTCCGCCTCCCTTCTTCCCAGCGCGCGCAACCAAGAGCGCAAGTTTTAAAAGCTGCTGAAAAAATTGAATAGAATAATACCGCGGTTAGATAAGATTCAATGTTTGATATCCCTACCCAGCTGGTACTTATATATAGTCAGCTCACCCTAATTAACTCAGTTATAGAACTCAGTGATACTTATCAGTCATACATATCTTGTCTCTTTAATGAGTCTAGAGGCCTTACTGTATTACTGGTATAAAAAAAAAATACCACTAGATTGAATAATTTGTCTCAAAGTCATTTTCCTTGAAGCAATCATTTCAGCTGAGATATTTGAACTTGTTTTTGAAAACATTTCAAGTATTAGCGCGCGGTCACGTGCTTAAAAGGTAGGTCACGGTTATTCAGAAGAAACAGATACCAAATGGAGTACAGGGTCAAAGCCGCAATATGTTAATACTTTCGACTCAGCACCCCAGCGCTGGTCAAGGTGTGCACGGGCACACAGTTTTGTGTGACATATCCACCTGTCCTAACAGGATATGGTTACCTACGCGCGTGTCATCTCTTCAAAACCAATAAATGACAAGATTTAGGAGTCGGGAGTCTCTCGGCGCAGTTGGTCTGGTTAGTGTGGATACCACACAGCATGATAACTGACGTACCTAATTAGTATCCATTATAATGATAATATAGTATAATATATATAGTTTAAATTATTTAAATAACCATGTCAAATATAATTGGTATCTCATACTACTAATTCAGTATTACTCATTTTATGAGAAAAATCCTTTAGCTCATATATATACTTAAAGGCTGACATGCGACCTAGTAATTAGCGCATTCTTATAATATGCATAATGCTACGTATTATATAGAGGAAAATTTAAGTCTCGCCACTCGACTGGTTTCGAATAAGCTCTCGAACCCTGCTGTTTAGGTTGAAGCAAGATATTGTGTAGACATATACTATATTGACACCGATTTCCGAACTTTAAAAAGCGTCTCATATACTTCTCTAAACCACAAGACTGTGGTTACCATTATCCAGAAAAAATACTATAACGAGACGGATTCATTTGCAATGTTCAAAATTTGATGAAATATAACCATTGTTTCTCTTGAGATTTATATTGGAAGATTTTTCATGATTATATTCTAATGTTCCATGGAAATATTCAACCAATATTCTTATACGTGAAGATTGTCTGTGGAACGATTGTCTGAAATTGAAACATATCATATCGTATCTAAATTCTCCATTTTTTTTTTTTTGCTAATCAAACTGTTTGAAATCTGCCTAGCTCATGCGACTAAAGTGAGATAATATGATAATACCAGTAGTAGGTATAGTAGTAGTAGTAGTAGTGAAGGTAGCAGCTTGTAGTGTGTAGTGTTTGTGTGTGTGGCGTGGAAAGAGAGTTATTCTTCTTTTAAATAATTTTTTGTAAATTATTGTGGCAATTATAAAAAAAAAATATGAAGTATGCATAAAGGACTTTAAATTGTCAGAAAAGAATTTAATGGTTAGATATTCAAAGATTTAACAAATAAACAAGAAGTCTCTTGCTATTTATTTTATTATTTATTATTATTATTATTATATTATTATTATTATTATTTTCATTAATTATTATTATTATTAATTATTATTATTATTATTATTATTATTATTTTATCTAATTATTAATTATATTATTGCTTATTATTATATTTATCTATTCATTGTTATTATATATTTTTAATATTTTATTATTTATTATGGGATTATTGTTATTTATATGATTTATCAATCACTATGTCGCTTTTAACGCAAATCCAGAAATGCGATGATCGACCGCTATAGCTGGTGGTAATATATCGTTATCTATCTGCTCATCGAATCTTTGTTTGCGCATTTTTTTGTCCAAGTCTTTGTTGTATATTATATATAATATAATCGAGTTGCTTAATATACGAATATGTAGGAGTATACGGCTACAGTACGCATAGGATAAATTGATGTAGCTCGGGGACTGGTAGGTCCACGTATCGGCTAGTATTTAGATATGCACATAAGCAGTTTACACCTTGCGGCGGGTGATTATATGAAGAGGCTTGATTAGTTTGCATACCGGTGAGTTTTTGTGAAGAGGAGTGTGAGTGATAAATAGCGCAAGGGTTAAGATAAATACTCGACAAAATATAAGCTCACCGGTGGCTTAATATGCGCCAGGTAAAGTTATACTGTTAAATATACTATGATGATAGAGAAGGAGAGAGAATAAGGCCGATGGGTTAGAGATAAAGCACTGTGAGTGGAGACTGTTAATATATGTCTATAAATAACATAGCAAATCAGAGAACAACGAGTATTAAGTACAAGCGCTGTAATATGTTGGTGTAAATAAGGTTCGCCAATCCTATAGTTTTCAGATAATAGATTAGTTAGAGATGTACAAGATTATGCGTTTGTCTCTCGTATTAGGATATACAATTGAGAGGAGAGTTATAAGTTGAATGCCAAATGTAGAGTGGACACGATATAGACTCACAGAGTAGAGTAAGATAGCAGAATATGAGTAGCATAGCGTGAGCGTACATCTGACGGAATTTATGGAGGAATCAGCGTGGCGACTAACACGTGAATGAGTGTGCAACATGATGTGCCGGGGGGGATCCTTATTCCGCACCGTGAGAGAGCGTGTAGAGGAGAAGTACGGTAACTCGTTGAACTTCGGTCTACGGTTTTAGTGTAGTGTAACACAACAATGATATAAGATATCGGGTCATCAGCGATTGAATGTGTGATAATACAATACGGGCGACGCCTGCGCGAAAGCAAATTGAGGCCACGGCAGTTCCTTGGCCATAGGCACTCTGCTGAGTGGCACACCCAGGGAGTATCAACGGGTGATAAGCTATGACATTTGCCAGGGAACCAATTTGGACCCGGTCGCCGAAATAGCTAATCTGCTCGTAATTATACGGAGTTAGTCCAGAGTCCAGTCTCTAACATCGCGTGTGTGAGATGCGGAAATCATGGGGCGAGAGAGAGTGCGTGATTGATCTAGCTGCCCTAAGAGGAGAGGTACGTCCGCACAATAGTGAAGTAATGCAAAGGAAATGAGATTTGCTTGATATATGAGGAGTGGAGTTTGCTACGATCTCTCTCATGGTTTGGGGAGGCGATAAATCTTTAACGTGTTAATACAGAACGGTGTATGTGGGTCATACATTAAACTAGAGTAGGAGAGGGATTACGCCTACACTACGACGTGCTGATTCATCGTGGCACTATAATACAAATCAACTCAGAGATCCGAGTCATTGGTCATACACGCTTTATGCAGTCTAGTGAGGTGAGAATGCGGCGAGTGGAAGAGAGCGAAAGGCAAAACCAAAACAAATCGCAGAATGAGTCACCGAATGCATAACGAGCGGATCGCTAAATAGAGAGAGACAAATGACTGTTATGAGTGAGAAGGAGAACAGAGGCGTGTGCATGGTGCGCGTATATTAGCGAGAGAACCCAGATGTGAAGCAATAGTGTTTTGGAGACATAGTTGAAAAGGAGCGAGAGTTACAGAATCAGGAGTTGCAGAACAACTGCCAATGAACTCCATAGGCCGGACGACGGCGCCGGCAAGACAGCGGTCGCGGGCGTATGATCAGATTGCCATGGACCGACAAGACAGGTCACGGATCACCATTTTGAAAGAGAGCTAAATGACACGAAAAGAAGTGCCAGCGAGACCGTCCATGCCGTGCCAGAAGACGAAGGGTTGCGCAATAAATGAGCCGAGTGTGAGTTGGAGGAAGAGATTAAGGAGCCATCTACACACGAACTATTCACCGTGTGTGTCGAGTGAGCACACCGTCCCACTTTGGATGGAAACGCATCGGCCCGAACATATGCATACCCAAATGTCGCCGAGAGACTTCGCGAAGTAGGATTGACACTAGTAGCCACATCGAGAGGGAGGAGAAGCTTGACGCGACTGTGAAGAGAGTCGTGCAAAAGAGAATGGACTAGAATGTGAGTAAATATTCTATTAATAAAGTTACAGAATATCAATGGTCTTGGTTCCTTTCTGTAAACACAGCTGTTAACGTCATGACAGCCTGGTCACGATGGTGCGATGATTTATACGGATATATAACCTATATAGCTATATATACTGTAAAGTGATCGAATAAGTAATATGTATATATTTGAGTATAAAAAATATAATATATATAAATAATATATATAATATTATATAATATACGTATATACTAATATAACTATATATATATATAAATATATTATTAATATATAATAATCATATATTATAATATAATATATATATCATATATTTAATTATATAATGATATATATATTTAAAATGTTAAATATATTATAGATATATATATAAGTAATATGTAATATATATAATTATAATCAGAATATTAATAATGAACATATAATTTGTATCTTATTATTATATGTGATGGATAGAATGAATTAGATGTGATCAGGAGAGTGATTATGGATTGGAATTGTATGATCTGATAGAGACATGATGTACTGCGATCGAATTGGTTAATGATTATATCAGATGATGATGATGATTGAATGGAGAAGTTGACGGAGAGGAGGAGGAGGAAGATAAGGAGAAGGAAAGACTACGGAGAGGGACTGAGGCCGATGGCACTAGTCATAAAATTAAAAACATATTTACTCAAGTATAATGTATAAAATCGAGAAAAATAATATTTTATAGCATAAATTGTGTCGAAGGAATAATATTAACATACCAAAAATGTACAAATTGTTTGTATCATTACTGACGCCACACTATCGTTTCAAAAGTATACGGAACCGTGTGTCTCGATCGTAACACTTTTTTTTCAACATAATTTTACTCATCCATCTCAACGTAAATAACGGCCAAATCTTCCTGAATGCAAATTTGAACATGTAATTGTAAGCTCTGGCGGGTAATTATTCGAACCAAACAAACCTTCCAAAATCCATCGACGATAAGTAATATCATCAAAATTAAAACCCGAGCCCTAGCCCTATGAGGCTTTACCTTAGAACTGGTTTGCCAGTCACAACCCCAGAAAAATTCTCCATACGCAATAGTAGGTCCTTCCAGATATTTCATCACGAAAAACGAGACGATTTAGGTTACCTTCTCATCAAAATTGTTATTTTTATCAAAGGCTTACTTACATTTTTTAACACTTTTTATACTTTGTTGGAATGTGTTTCCCAACGAGAGTGTACTGATATCATACATATTTCATGCAAAAATTGAAATTCTTGCTCCTTTGGCAAAATTCTGCATATTTCTTCGAATCTTTAATCAATTCTTCACTCAAAATCTAGCCATTGTATTGACTTTTCCTAAGATAATAATTCTACACTTTAGGTTCTAATATCTTGTCATTCCGCGTTTCATCTAACAATAGTCCAAGCTTCTTCATATCACCAGATTGGACTTTCCATTTAATTATTTTGATAATTCACCTTTCCTTCACATGTTCATTAAAAAGAGATTAACTTTCTTGCATCAGAAATCTGAACATCTTTTCCACTTCTCAAAAAATCGGTGCATCGTCAATCTCCTCCCATGTTCATACCTTAACACAAAATTTGAACCTCTCGTGTCATATCAAATGCTCTTCTCTTGCATATTTCAACAACGAAATGACACGGCAGGAGGAATTCGAGAGTCCTCTTAATCAATATCCTTTTGCATATATCTCCGAAAGGAGTATTTACCAATCGCCTAAAGCTAAAGCTATCGAATTACTTCTTCCAGCTTGCATATTTGCACTCTTGTCAAATGGAATTCCATTTTTCTGGCCATTATTCTTTGATACTTCATCGAAATTTGATAATCCTATCCATATTCAGCAAATCCAATCAATATGTATATACTCTTGTATATTCGATCCGAAATGAAATTCCCAATTCCTCATTCAATACTTGCATAATTCCTTTTTTATCATCAAAATAATTTAATATCCAAATAAGGGCTCGATCTTGTATTGTTCAAGAAAGAACAAACGAAAATAGTTGTAACATATTATATTCTCCATTAATACCTCGAAGTTGAATAATTTCATCGATAAGATGAATTGTCAATTTCGCACCTATCCGTGCAACAGTAAACTGCGACACCCATACTTTCAATATTCAATCTGAAATAGGAGTGATTCCAGGCAATATTTCATCAAATACGGCTGTGTGATTTTGTATATTTTCAACGGATAATGGTACTTTCATTCTATCAATCTTTTTTTTTTGGGGGGTCCTATATCTTGGCATATTTTATCGAAATGAGATTCCAACTGGCGTGTATTGTCTTGTCTCTTTGAAGTGTGGTTTGGTGGGTGTGTGATATTGGTGTGTTGTTATTGCATAACTTTCATATACGAACTGGAAATTACAACAATTCATCCAATAGCTGTTTGGTATATATTTATCGAATGGTCCCCAGAGTTATTAAATTCCAGTAACCTATGAAGCGTGGCGACGGAAACTGAAGCGATGCCTCTTTTCACACATCTTCATTATTGTCATTATGAATTTTTGACACGGCAAAAGCATCACCAAACGAAAGCCGCGTCACTCCATTACGAATATCTTGAAAATAATCCCAATCCTTATGTCGTTCTGCATGGTACCCAGTTCCATAGTTTTCAGATAAAATACAACAAATTCACAAATTCATGGCTGCAAATTACTTTTGCCTCATAATTTTGTCGAATCAGAATAATGACATTTTAAAATTTCCCTCGGGCTGTATCAATTCCTCGTTCATATCTTTCATCGAATAGAATTTCCAAGTTTATCACAGAAATCAGATAACTGTTTGTATATATTTCCAATTACTAAATGGAACAAATAGCCCACTTTCACTACAAATACCTCTTCTTATTCATTAAAACGATTCAAATTTCCGGTCGGTTTTTTTCAGTCAACCAATACTGGGTAATGATTTCAAT
>JABUQX010084660.1:0-19208 GCA_015478945.1 Trachelipus rathkii
AAAAAGACTCTACTATATTAGAATGAGTAGCGCGGGTGTAAAGGCTAGGTGATAATGAGACTAGTGTGTAGTGTGGTGTGTATGTGTGTTGAGAATGTATAGCTGTGCCGCACCCTCTCAGACCTTACGGCTTCCGCCCCTCACCGTGTGACAAAATACATCTGAGTGAGTATTGGTAGGGGGAGTATATATAGCCACACATTGCCACCTAGATAGCACTCAATATACAGGTTTGTGTTGCAACACATTAACAGGTGGACACAGTAAAGTAACTACCCAAATACACGGTTTGCTTCCAGCCAAAACCGAGTATTGAGCAGCCCACCCTTCTTTCGCCATGAGGTTATGAGACCCTATTTAAGGTAGTTAGCCGCCACTTCATTACATATATACATGGCATTTGCACTTAATAAGCACACATTATGAGTTGCCGCAACCACATTCGGGTAATATGTTGCCCCCCACTTTCTAAGGTTGAGTGCCACCAACTTGTAGACGCATGTCATAGCCCCCTAGGGTTAGGTCGCACCACAGGGTGTGGAATTTATTTTACACTAGGTTCACCAAAACGGTATAATCGACCACGGAGTGTCAGTACTCTACATGATCAAGAGCACACAATCAGGTACCAAGGAGAGCCCAAACAGTCAAAGGTGAGTCAGGTAAAAAATTGGAGGCCTACCATAATAAAGTGAATCAAGTGACCTAAAAAAGTAGTCATAAAGGTAATACGTAATCAATGGTCAAATAGGGTTAGTGAATCAAGTGAGTCTGAGACAATTAATTAATATGTGCGATAATGTGTACAATTATGTCTATCAATATAACAATTTAAAATATATATTATCTATATTATAATATATATATAATATACATATAATATATATATATTAACTAAATTATAATATATTCTATATATATATTATTTAATAAATATATATAATATAATATCAGTAAATAAATTATCTCTTAATAAGTTATTATATACATTTATTATAATAAAATTTTCATATATAATATCTTAATAATAATATTATAATATTAATATATAATCTATACTAATACTTATACTTAATTATTATAAAAATATAATACTAATAATAATTCTCTTATATAGTATTATATAATATAAAATATACATATTCATTTATAATATATCTATAAATATATTATAATATCTATTAATTATAAGATATTTAAAATACATCCTATTCTGCAATTTATAATATCTGTAATAATATAATAATCTAATATTATAATATATTAATAATAATATATATAAATATATAATAATATAAATTATATATATATAATAAATAAATTATATAATATAAATCTATCATTATTAATTTAATAATAATAAATAATATTATATTATAAAGATATATATATTTATTTATAATATTATATATTATATATATATAATTATAATTATTATATTATACTATATATATAATATTAATTATTAATAATATATCAAATAAAACTACGTGTAATTGAAAAAATACTCTGTTCTTACCCAGGAATATGCAAATCAAATAACTAAAAACTAAAACTTTTGAGTTCGAGGCCGAGATATAACCCGATCATTTTCGACTATCAGACCAACACTTATCATATCTTAAACTTAAACTTGCTGATTATACAAGTGTCATACGTTCTCATCCTAAGAAGTATAACTTGGCATCAATATGTCATTATCCATAGTGTGACTATAAAAGTTCGGTCTTGAACGAAAGAATTCAATAATTCTAAACTAGATCAATAAATTTTTAGTTAAAAGTGACAACATTATAACGAATTAATTTAATTATAAGTGAATTGATATTTTGAATCTATCACATTTCAAAGTTTAACAAGCTTTTTTCAGAAGCGGGTACGTGTCTGAGGATAAAGAGTATGAGTTTAACTCCACAACTAATTTAGAAAATAGAGCAACTTTATATTTTCCTACAACACTACATAACATTTCATCAAAATATTCAAATTAAATGATACCTACAAAATATTATATGTTAAAAACGAAGCATTTTGTGCTATTTGTAAATTTAACTATTTGTTTTGATAACTTTAAATAATCATATTACATATGCACTTTAATACATTTACTAAGTTAATAATTTATGATCTTTATTGTAGTAGTTATACTATAATATTATGAAGTTATATTTCTTTTAATATAATCAATATAATCATTTATTAATTTAAATATAAATAATTAAAATTAACTAATAATTCAATATATAATAAATATTATAATAATCTATTATATCATAATTATATAATAATAATCAATTCAATAATAATACCCATATAATTTATGTACGATGTTTTTTTTAATACTTACATTTTATTCTTAATACCACGGGGTTACTGAAACTCTGATATCATCTTCGATCTTGTGAACTATGGAGTGAAGCAATTCATAAAAATGAATATAATTATCTAACATATTATTTTAGAATCAATAATACTGTATATTTTTTTTAACCTTACATAATAATTTAATTTTATTAAAATAAATATATATGATTATTTATTTTTTAATTTTTATATGTATACTAGATACTATATTAGGAATCCATTTTATTTTTACATCTAATATCAAATTTAATTTTGTACTAATTCAATATGCGAAGGAATTAATGGTAAGTATAGTTTCATATCTACATACCATTAAGTATTAAACTTCATACAATGTGGTTTAATCCAATGACACAATTTATTATCTGCTACCATGAATTTAAGGGCAATAAAAAATTACGAAAAAGTTCTTACAAAATATATAGGGTAATGTGTCGGAATAGCACTAGTGTGGACACTTTGTGAAATTTATACTATAGTTAATATCAATAGATATAAGTCCTGGGAGTTGCTTCACTCTATTAAGGGATCCACATGTCATGAGAGTTTTTAACCTTGTTTATTATATTGGTGTTCATAGTTATGGGATTATGAAATAATGATAAGGATAATAATGATTGTTGGAATTACAATGATCATGAGGATGAAAATTATTGATAATAATATTAAATGATATCTTATTAAGAGTGTGATAGCATGCTATGTGGAGTGAGAATAGTGAATAAATAAGAATGAAACGTATTAGACTGAAGCTTGATGTGTAGATGAAAATACAGTGGAAAAAGTAAGTAAAGAATAAATGAAAATATCATATGAGACATTTCTGTTGTCGGGTTAAGAGTAAATGAATGATAAAATACCAGGCAGACTAGTTGAAAGAAAGATAAAATACCAAATTCTACCTTGCAATGTACTTAACAACAATACTTGAGACCGAAGATAAAAAGGTAATGGATAGTAAGGTGACAAGATAAACTCAGAATGTACTGATAGTGAGAAGTAAGAAATGTGATGATGGCAGAAGGCGAGAATAAAGGTGCATAATAAGGAGTGATAGGCTGGTTATTTTGTGAAGGTAAAAAATGGTTTGGTCCACATATGGTCCAAAATTATTATAATACCCTTAACATTACTAGACGAATTTACCAATAGTGAGGTCACGTCTCGGATCTAGATAGTAGTCATATGGTTCGGAAGATTATACTTGTCTATCAGACAGTTTCTTACTAAAATAAATATCGTAATAAACAAGAGACTTAAGGGCTATTCTTTCAGACTTTTAGTCTCATATTAAAATCTCTATATATGCTAACTTTATTAAGCTGAATTTATTCTTTACCCGATGATTTAAATAACGCACCTTACCGCCTCAACTATTATGAGTGAAAAAAGCATGAAGATGAGAGAGACAGATATAATTTTGACCCCTCACTAACTTATAATCGAAGGTTGCCCAGGATAGGTCCTCATTTTAATTATAGATATATATTTAATAAACCTTTAATTAAATTCAATTATAATAAGTATAAAGACATATTATTCAGGTGAACACATAGTTTTTGAGAAGTACAATTGATTTTTTCTAGTATTTTGCGAAAACAATAGGAAAAATCAATAATTTCTAAAGTTGTCATCTAATTTTTTGATAAAAAAAACTAATCTATATTATAGTATATTTAATTGAATCATACAGGGACAGGAAACTATTTTGTGAAAATATTCCAATGGGATTATAGATAGCAAAAAAAAGTAGAAAAAGTGGTTAGAACGTAGAAAGGTTGGTATTAATAGTGTATAGATAAGAATGTAACGAAGGAGTGAGAGAAAGAGAAGATAGAGTAAGAGAGAGAATGAAGAGATGAACAAACTTATTGCAATAATCTAATCATCTGATTTGCATCGTGTTAAAGAAGAGAGTAAAGATAGAATAAGTCTTTAGCAAACGATGGGAAAACTAAGTCAGTACATATGAGTTTCCTAGAACCTTAAAGAAAGGACAGACCACATAAGCTAAAAAGAGTAGGAATTAAACTTTTATTTCGAAATAAAATTGAGTATAAAGTACTATTACTTATTTATTTGTTCATTAGATGTTAGTAATATGAAAATAAGTATGTTAACATTAATAAAGTAAAGATTTCATAAATTAACTAAATTGTAATATCTAAATTATTATGATTATTATAATATTAAAGAGATTAGCTTTCTTACCATTATCTATATTGTCTATATATTTCATAATAATCTTTAACATCAGAGTCGGAACGCACATAAAGAATACCTAATATCCTCGTAGACCATAAGCAATCTAACGATAAAATAGGAATTAAGAATTAATAAAATTAATTTTACTCAAGTAAACTAACCTATCACGACTCCGCTACATATATACAGAAATCTATGAGTTTTTATTCTCAACAAGTGAGTGATGGAGTATATCTAAAATATAGCACTAGACAATTCAACATGTCCATCACTCACTCTGAGAGCAATCACTCTATCATGATTAAATAATATCGCTATAAAATATAGGTATATTAAGGCACCAAAGTCCGTTAAAAGAAAAGTGGGTATGTTTTACATGAGGGGGTTGGAACCTATAGTTATGGTGAATTTATAAAGACCAATAAAGCGGAAATAATCGATTGGAGAGGAGTTGTGTGCCGTAAAAAAAAATCGTACTAAAGAGATAAAACCAATGGTTTTATTGTATTCCCAGTGTTTTTTGTTTTCCATAATTTTGGTTGTGATGATGAGGGTTTCTTAAAAATGTAAGTATTTGTGTCTTTGGGTTGGGTTAAGGTTTTAATAGGGAATTTATAAGTGAGTAAGATGTAGAATTCACCTGGTTAGAGAACGCCTGATTATACCCACCATGTGTTAATGCCTAACTACGGAAACCTACGGACCGGGGTGACCCAAGATAAAGGAATTGAACCGGCCCTGAGGCCACCAAGAAAAAACCAGCAGGCCATTACTCGTTAGCATGTAACTTCTACTCTCTTCATACGCCGCAGCCGGTCCCTGCCTAGATAGGAATGAAGCTTAGGAGTTTCCATGCTTACGAGTAATAGATCATTTAGAGATGATATCAGTGGGTATAATGCTAAAACAAAGTGTAGACAGCTAACTGTTAAAAAATTTAACCACTAAAATGGAGGTAAGAGGCGAGCTAGATAATCAACACAACAAATAGAAAGCACATGAAGATCACTCCAGTAATTTTCTTGCCCATTAACACCTGTTTCCGTATATTATACACGATGTGCCTTTAATAGAGAGGAGCTAGGTAGTATACTTAGATGATCATAGTGCATTTCTCTTATGATAAAATATAGAACTCTATAAATATCGGTTTGTGAGTAATTCTCACTAATGCTTTATAATATTTTAAACTTGCACAGAGTGAACACAAAATAATATATAGTGAGAGTTATATTAACATGAAAATATTCGAACACTTTAGTAATTGTTATAACCGAAACTCTGTAAAAAGAGAGATAATAACTCATAATAAATAATGTATAGAAGATATTCCAGGTTTCATCAACATATAGTATAGTATAAATAATCCTTATAAAAGAAAATCACAATCCTATAAGACGAAAAAGCGTTATGACCGTTAATTCCAGCAACATGGGGACACCCTGCATTATACGTACGGTAAAAGCATAGTCAGATTTGACTAATATTCTCTATACCCGAATCTCTGGTCCATATGAATTTTAAGCCATAAAGGAGATTTTTTATTACAGAGGAAAAGAGGAAACCATCAGCAGGGTTTGTGGACACATACCCGCGGCATTCTCATCAGCTCTCTATCACCAATTTGAGTGACTATTTCTGTTGGGTAATAGGAACTTTACTATGAAGTGATTCTATGCTAAAGCAGCAATCGTGGACGATCATCTAGAAAAGTGGTTATACACAAAGAATTTCCGCAGAATCAATTGACATGTTATAGACGTTTCACAAGAACATCTTTGAAATGAAAAGGAACGTGCAATGAGATTTCCAATACGATTACCTAAACAAACGTGTATTGAGAAAATGTTTGGGTGGGCGCACACACCAATGCTTGAATAGACTAGTAGCAGAACTTTGCTTTTAAGGTCCTAAGAAATGGAGAAACATTTCGAACATTAGAAAAATTTAAATATCATCTTGCTTACTAAGTTAATAATGGTATAGAGGACAGGTGTCCTACTTTAAAAAATTGTCCTATACTAAAAATACCTACTATTTGGATTAGACCTGACGCACGTACGTAGGTCATGATAATTAGGTAAGATAATGATAAATTATTGATAATTCCTGTTTTTTGAAAGAAATTTTGCTAGATTTAGAATCTGTGAACTTTTTCTTGGTAGTAGCTAAATAATTAATTTATGATGTCCAGTGTAATAATTATTTGGGTACAATAAGTGATGTATATATATATCTATAGTAAAAAAACTAATATATAAATATTATATAAAATAATTATAATTATATATTAATAATATAAAAAAGAAAAAAGAAACTTTAACCCCACCCAGTAAGGATTTTTTATTTTTTCCATTAGTAACTAAGCCAGTTACTAATGTACTCATTAAAACCTGAGTGGAATGAGGCTAGTATTTATTATTAGAGAATGTCTCACATTCGCTCGCTCCACCCAGTCTCGAACCTGGGCTTTCTCTCTTGAAAGGCGAGTGCTCTACCACTGACCTAGGATCGCTCCTTAACCTAGTAAAATATATTAAAATGTTTTTCTCATCTTGCCTTTATTCGTATCGCTTTGAAATGAACTTCAAAACTTAACACCTGTTGCAAATTTTTACCTATTTTTGATCTGTTGTGAAGCAGAAAATTTGTATCAATAATGAAATTTAGATATGATTTATTTAAAATCCTTATTTTGAGTTTCAACACATACACAAAGTATATATATCTATCTTATATGGGGCTTATCTAATTTTTCCTCAGTACAGTTTTAGTTTGTTCTCCTTATATCATTGATAGGTTGATTGTAAATTTGGCTGTAAAACATTTGCACAATTTTATTTTCTCCTTTAGATAACCTTTATTATGTGATTGCAATCTAGCCTGCAATTTCTAAATGTCAATCATAAGTATAAATGGCTTTAAAATTGGATGATTTTTACAACATAATCATGAAATTAAGACATATTAGTTATTTAGGTGACATCTCCATAAAAATTGGAGAGAGGCAGAGTAGTGTGGTGGTGGTGATTCAGTGGACTAAGTGTAACTTTTGCACACAAGACATTCTAGTTCACACATCAGATTTATGAGTTTTAAGAATACTGTATTTTGATATTCAAATTTATAGGGTATCTTTACAAGACAGACACGTGATACTTGAATGAAATCTAAAATAAATTACTTTCGCGAGACTGTCACATTTGAAACAATATATATACTTTGTGTTAATACTTGCTTATCATTTAAACATAGCCTTGTCAAAACTTCAAAAAAGTATATTTTACACAAATAAATAAATAAAATTTATATCACACACTCCTTTTTATGGTACATAAAGTTCAATAGAGCTTGGATTCTCACCATTGATGATTTGAGCTTCCTAACTAGTACAAAAGCCAGACTTATCTTGATGAACTACATTCTTTAAAACTTTCATCAGATTGGCTGAACATCTAACAATTTCACACTGGTTAAGAGATTGGATATATATAATGTCAAATGTATTACTTACTTACTTCTGCCCCTGGCCCACCTCAATTGGAGGGCCACACTGCTTCCAGGAAGCCGGCTGCCGCCTCTGGGCGATTCCACAGGTCGAGTAGAGAAGTTATAGAGAAATCGGCGCGGGAGGCGTCGAGAGCAGGGCACCCCAGAAGGAGGTGCTCTATTGTGTCTTGGGAATTGTGACATCTGGTGCAAGTGGGGGAGGTGACGTTATCTAGTTTGAATCTATATTTATATTGCACAAGCCCTGGGTGGTGACCTGATCTGCTCCGGGCGAGGTCGATTTGGCCTCTTCTGGACAGCGTTTCTTCTCTAGGGGAGAGCTTTGGGGAGGGGGTGTTTAGTAAATTGTTATTTGGGGAGGTTTAGTAGGTATGTGTTGGTTAGTCATGTGTATGGATATGGTGGTAAATCCATAATGGAGAGGAGAGACCGACCTGATTGGGAGGGGAAGGAGGAATTTATGTTGTATGTGTTGTAATAGAATTGAGCTGGTGAAGAAGGGGGGGATTTGAGTCTTTGTCGAGGGGGGTTGGAGAGAATTTGGTGACAAGGGTGGGATGGATTGCGTATTTTCTGATAGAAATTGATACCCCATCATCTCCAGGGGGGGGGGTTTGGGGGGTGGGTCATTTTGGGGGAAGAGGAGGGAATGGGAAAAAAAGTTTCCGTAGTGTAAATGTTGGAGTTTGGGAGTGGTGTTGACTTTGTGCAGGGACCTGTGATAATTTCTGAGGGCTTTAATTTTGAGAAATTTGTAATTTATTAGTGTTCGATTTTGAGAGTGCATGGAGAACCAACGCCTGGTGAAGATAGTTTTTAGATTTGTTCTGAAGGAGTTGTTTATAGTAGATGAGGGTGGGAGTGTGTGTTTCCTGTCGACTGAACGTTGGTGTTGAGAGAGCTTCGAGGGTATTTGTCTTTTTCGTTGGGTTGAGGAAGTGATTTTGTTGACATGCTGGGGAAAAGCCTCATGCGAATATCATAGGTAAGTCCTAGTATTTTTTTGGGTTTTGTTTAAAGGAAGGAGGTTGTTGTTCAAGGGTGATTATAAGATGGAGGGAGGATTGGTGACAGTCAGTGGTTAAAAGGGTGATAGAGGATTTAAGGGGGGGATGCTGTCATTCTGTTGGAACTTAACCAATTTTCTAATAGATGTAAATATTCTTGGGTTTGTTGTGTGGCTATGTTTACGTCCGTGGGTGTTTGGAAATAAGACTGAATGTCGTCTGCGTAAAGTAATAAGTTTGATTGGAATTGGTGGTTTGGGGTATGGTAAGATCTGCTGTGAAAAGTTGAAACAAAAATGGAGAGAGAATGGCGCCCTGTGGGACGCCATTTTGTAATTTGATAGAATGGGAGAGGTTGTTTTTGTATAAGACCTTAGCGAAACGGTTGGAGAGGAAATTGCAGAGCCCATTCTTTTGTGCATTTATTTTCTAGGGGGGACTGGAGATTTTTTGGAATGAGGAATGTGCGTGGGAACGGTATGCGAATGCTTTATTGTCTATATGCGGTGAGTATTATCTTTATGGGAAGGGGATTGGTTGAAACCATTAATGATGTGTTGGTGTGAGGGAGGGTGAGGGAGCTGTAAGTTGTAGAGTGGTGTGCTTTTATGAGAAATCCGTGATTGAGAATTCTGGGAGAGTTGAAGGTGGGGGTGGGGAAATTTTGAGTGTTAGTTGTAAATTAATTTCTCCAAGCAGTTTACGCTAATTGGAGCAAAGCAGAGAAATTGGGGGCGGTAGGAGGAGGGGGAGTTAGGGTCTTTTTTTTGGTTTGAGTTTTGGGATTGTGAATGCTTGTTTCCAGATTGGGGGTATGTAGTTAAAGATTTGTTAAAGATTTCTGTGATTAGGAGAATTGCTTTTTCTCCAAGGTGTTTTAAGTGTAGGTTTGGATATTGAGTTCTGGACCGGTAGCTAGTGAACTTTTTAGGATTTTTAATGGCTTCTAATTCATGTTGGGTTTTGAATGTGGGTAGGAGGGTGGTGGTCTAAATTGGAGTTTTCGGAGTTTGTTTTTTTTAATTTTCCTGTAATCGGGGTCGGGTATGGTGTTTTCGAGAGATGTTTGCATAATGTTTAGCAAGACTGTCTAATTGTTGTTTTGGGGAAGGGAGGGAGTTGTTGGGTAAAGATGGGGATTGTGGGGGGTTGTTTTGATAGTTGTTTAATTTTTTGATGACTTGCCAGGTTTTCTTATTGTCTAAGCGCGAGATGTTATGTTGTAAGTATTCTGAAAACTTATTGGTAGTGTTGGTGGTTATGAGGTTGGAGATTTGGGTGTTTAGGTTTGTTATTTGATTAGAAATGTGTGGGGTATATGGATTGAGTTTTCGGAGGGAGTTTCTTTGTTTAATGAGTTGGCTGATCTTGGGGTTGAGTTTGGGGTTGTATGATTTTCTGTGGCCTTTGGGTATATAGAGGTTTGCTGATTTAATGATTGTATTGTTTAAGTGAATGATGGAGGTGTGTAGGGAAGTTGTATCATGGATTGGTATTGGGTTAATATGGGTTTCCTATATGGTTAGTAAATGCACGGCCAGTTTGGCTTTTTTATAATTTAGTGTATGTAGTGGTGTTTTTTTGTGGGGTAGGGGGGGGGGGGGGGGGGGGGGGGGGGGGGGGGGTGTGGGGGAGTTTAGAGAAATAAGAATAGGAAGGTGGTCCGATTGTAGGTCAGTAACAGTGTCCCAGGTTAGTAGGGGATGTAGGGAGGGGGAACCGAATGTAACGTCTGGGGAAGGTAGGGGATTGGTTAACTTGGGGAGGGATACGGGTGGGGAGGTTTTTGGAATTAAGGATATTTAGGGATTCTAATTCGTTAAGGATATGGTTAGCCTCGGGGACAGAAAGGGTAATCTTTATACAGGCCGTTTGGTGGTGTTAAAATCCTCCGAGATGAGATTTTGGGGTTTGTGGTTAAAATTGATAGTGGGGGTGTGAGGTTGTTTGGGGTGGGATTTGGAGAGGTGGGGTGTATTACTTTATATATATATATATTATATAATATATTATATATATATATATAATTATATATATATTATATATATATATATTATATATATATATATATACAATATATATATATATATATATATATATATATATATAATATATATATATATATATAAATTTATATTAACTTATTTTTTTAGAGTATATATATTATATTCTTATATTAATATATATACGTATGATGAAACTGTAGAAGCGCGTCCCATATATACTATATATATATATATATATATATATATCTATATATATAATATATATATATATATATATATATATATATTGATATATATATATATATATATATATATATATATATGCAGGGGACCTTCTAGCCTAGTTTCGAGGGAATCTTATTTACTTGGTCGAAAAATAGACAAAGCTTTTGAGACGCTCGAGAAAGATGAAATAGAGCAAGAAAGTAAAGAAGAAGAAACCAAGTCTTCCTACACTGTTGAACATGGTAAGGACCTTATTATAAGATTATAATTGTTTAATTAAAAGAAGTAGTAGTCCATATATTACGGTATATATAGTATATATATATATATATATATTATACTATATATATATGTTATAATATTATTATATACTATATATATTTATATATTATATATATAGATATATATATATATATATAGATATATATATAGTATATATATATATATGCTTTCTTTCTTTCTTCTTTTCTTTCTCTTTCTTTTCTTTATCTACCTTTTTTCCCCAAGATATTGGGAATAAGGTGCGCTACAAGCATCAGAAAAGAAAAGTAGGAGAACATGACAAATGTCAAAAAGAAAGCCCAGCCTTACCGCCCCTCTGTACCAATTAATTAGTAAGAATTCGTCGCAATCAGAAATCCACTCTAGAGCTTCATGGGACCGGCGACGGAGATCCACACTAATGGTAGTCGTCAAGTCGTTTAGGGTTCATCCCTGGCCCAGGTGAGCCACAACCATTCCCCCTCACAAAAAACCCCGCCATTGTCTCCTATCATGCACCTTTCTTCTCACCCCTCTGCCAAAACTCACATTTCTTTCTCCTGCAAACATTCCTTTACTGACTCAATCCACTTTTTTTTCGTCCCCCCAACCGGTCCGTTATCAAACACACTCACCAACTAATACATCGCTTAACCACGCGATTTATCATTCATCCTCTTCACACTGACCAAACCATGCTCACATACTTTCATTTATTCTCGTCATTTACCTCATTTTCTTCACACGCAACACAACTTCTGCAAATATGTTTCATCTCCTCATGTTTAATCAATTCTTCTCAACCCTAGCACGCCCCAAGTTGTCCATCTGAACACATTGAATCTTTAGATCTATACTTCTTATTCAGACATAGTCCTCGCTATTATAACAATACACAGAGTAACAACATACCCTCTATGCAGACCCTAGCGCACTCCAAGACTTAGTCCTTTTACATTCACCACGATTTAATTGCACCAGCACTTCCTGACCATTCCACAACTTTCCTATAACACTCTGCATCATCCGTTCCTTCTCAATCACACATACCCCAAATAATTTAAACCTCTGACACTTTTCCAGCTGCTCACCATCTAACATAACTTCACACTGAGGGCTATCCTCACTCAACCATACCTTACTCCTTATTCTACGTTTACTTTCAGGCCTCCCCTCCTTTACATACCCTGCCAAATCTCTCTACCAATCTTCTCCAACTCTCTTCAGATTCAACCAACACAGAACCAAATCATCCGCATATATATATATATATATATATATTATATATATATATAATATATATATATATATATATATATTCTCTATATTATATATATAGTATATATATATATATATATATATATAATAAAGGAAGATGAAGAAGAAGAAGAAGATATATATATATTATAATATATATATTACATAATATATATATATATATATATAATATAGTATATATATGTTATATATATATATATATTATATATAATATATATATACTATATATAAATAAAAATATATATATATATATATATATATATATATAATATTATATATATAATATATATATATATATATTAATATCTTCTTCTTCTCTTCTTTATCTTCCTTTTTGTTTCCCCAAGATTGGGAGTAAGGTGCGTAGCCATGCATCGGAAAGAAAAGTAGTAGAAGAATATGACAAAAGTCGAAAAGAAAGCCCAGATTTACCATTAATTAGTGAGAACTCGTCGCAGTCAAAAAATCCACCCTAGAGCTTCATGGGACCACGTTGGACCCTCACTATTATAGATCGTCATGTAAAGGGTTTCATCCTTGGACCCAGGTGCGGCCACAAACCTATTACCCCCTCACAAAACCCCGCCTATTCACTCCTGTTATACACCTTTCTTCTCGCCTCTACCAAACTCACATTTCTCTCCTTCAATCATTCGTTTACCGACTCAATCCACTTTTCTTCGGTCCTTCCCAGCCGGTCGGTTCCAACACACTCGCCACTATACATCCGCTTAACCAGCCGACTATCATTCATCCTTTCCACATGACCAAACCATCTCAACATACTTTCATTTATTCTCTCGTTACCCCTTCTTCTTCACACCACATAGTCAACACTCGCGTACACTCTAATACGTTCATAGTAACTCATTTTTATCAATTTCCTTCTCAACCTAGCACACCCCTAAGATTGTCCATCTGAACACATTAAACTTTAGATCTATACTTCTTATTCCAGACCATAGTCTCACTACTATACAATAACACAGGTAACAACATACCCTCATGTAAAACCCTAGCGCACTCCAGACTTAGTCCTTTTACATTCACCAACGATTTAATTGCACCAAGCCACCTCTGCCATTCACAACTTTCCTACTACACTCCTGCATCATCCGTTCCCTTCTCATCCAACATATATCCTAAATATTGAAACTCAGACACTTGTTCCAGCTGCTCACCATCTAATACAGGGTTGGCACAAAAAGCCAAATGGCCAAAAAGCAACAGGATTTTTGGCTATTGGCTTTTTGACATCCCAAAAGTCCATTGCTTTTTGTCTTTTTCAGAAAACCTACTTTTTATTACTTTCTTTTAAGTTTAAACTTTAAACTTTAAAGGGAAAATAAATATAGGTATATAATAATGAAAATACCATGACTATTATCATGTATTGTTTATAAATAATGAATATTAATTAACAAAATAAATTTTATATTTTCCTCTGGAGTTTGAAAACTGAATTCTAAAATTAAATTAATTATTATTTCATTATGTTTTATTTACTTCAAGTTCGTAAATATCTATAGACCCTTACTAATTTCTCAGACTTTTCCTTTCCTAACTTATTCCTCAGTCGTAGATTTTTAAGAAGCTGAGTTAAATATTTATTTTCTATGACATTAAATGATATATTGGAAGAAAAGAAAAACTTTGCCAAATGCAAGTCAAATTCTTCCTTTTGTTTTACAGTAGTCCTAGCTACAAATGATTTCATGGAAGCTTGTCGATGAACATCACGTTTAATTGGAGTAGATGCAAAGGGAGAAGTAACTGAATATGTTTCTCCAGTTATTTCACCTTCATTTAAATTATAAGATGAAAAACAACAACCAGATATATCTGATATAATGATTGAGTCATTTTCTGCCGTACTTGTACCCGGAGCAACTTCTAAATATGGGTTTTCCTTTACAAGTTCATTTTGTTTCTTCTTATTGCATTTTTGTAAATGAGCTTGGATCCTAGCAATCCTATCACATATTAAAGTGAAGCAATGTTTACATTCTACTTTCCCTTTTGTATCTGTATTTGTAAGGATGTTTACCTCTGACCACTCGGGTGCTTTAATGCAGCCACCTGTATGTCCAATTTTTGGCATTATTTACTTTTGTAGTTTAATATATATATATATATATATATATATATATATATATATATATATATATATATATATATATATATATGATATAAGATTTATATTATATATATATATATATATATATATAATATATATATATTATATATATATATATATATATATATATATATATATATATATAATAATATATATATATAATATAATATGAGACTTAGTTACTACATATTTAAATAAAACTTAAAAAACTTAGGCATTTTCAAAAAGCCAAAACCAAAAAGCCAAAAAGCATTGGATTTTTGACTTTTTGGCTTTTTGACCAAAAAGCTGGCTTTTTGCCAACCCTGATCTAATATAACTTCACACTGAGGACTGTCCTCACTTACAACCATAACCTTACTCTTATTACCACGTTTACTATTCAAGCCTCTCCTTTTCACACTCTGCAAACTCCCTATCAATCCTCTCAAACTCTCTTCAGATTCGCCACAAAGAACCAAATCATCCGCATATAGGTAGGGCACTCTCCACTCATCTCCATTCTCCATCAATCTAACACCATTTCCTGCCATACCTACCTCGAATTCTTTCATAACCCCATCCATATACAAATTGAATAACCAAGGAGACATAACACAACCCTGTTTACTCCGCTATTTAATCCTAAACCAATCACCATTGACACCATTTATTCTTACACACGCCTCACTATCCTCATACATACTTTTGATTCCATTTCAGAAGCTTACCACCAACAACCATATATCACTAACACCTGCATAGAGCTTCCGCCTTGTTAACCTCTCATCATACGCGCCCGTTGCAAATCCATAAAACCGTAAATACAATTTTAACTTCTTCCTTCTCCTTCATTTTCTCCTATCATTTGTTTCAATGTAAAGATTTGATCCACACCATCCTCTACCACTCCTAAACGCACCTTTGTTCTTCACCAATCAGTCTTCAGTCACTCGACGCACTCATTCGACCCAAAAATACCAGCATATTTATCTTCCCTACAACACTCAATAAACTTATTTTCCCAATAATTTCTACAGTTTCCACTTATCTCCCTTACCCTTATATAAGGGTTACTATTACTGCTCTCCTCAATCCCTCGGAACTATACCCTCCATAAACGCTTTTATTACACAACTTCCATATCCAATCAATCACGATCTCGCCTCCGTTCTTGATGCATTTCACCAGCCAATTTATCTATATCTGCCAGATTTACTATGTCTTTAAACCTTTCTCACATCTACCGCATTACTTCCTTCTTGCTAATAACCTCATCGCTAAAATACCTATTCCTTCTTGCACCATCACATCAAACCCAAACACATTCACTATCAACCCTCATTCAATTAACGAGGCCAAATATTATGCCCGAAGAATTCTCGAAGTTTTCTGTACCGACACTCCGCTCACATCCCATTTATCAGTTACAAAAGCACCATCCATATTCATTATTTTATGCAGGTTCCCACTTATTCTATTCTTAACCTTTCGCGCTTCCTTCGCAAGAAGAGCTTCCTATTTCCTTGTAAGTCCCGAGTAAGTCCTCCTTCCAAACTGTTTCATTTACGTCTTGCTTTTCTTCTAGGTATGCACCTTTTAGTATTTTTTTTTCCTCCTTATATAATTCCAAGCATCTTTTAAAACTTCATCATTTGCTTTTAGTACATTCAACCATGCTTCTTTTTTTACTTTTAACCGCTTGCATCACCTCTTGCATTTTCCACCACTCTCTGTTAACATTCTTACTTCCACTTTAGCACATCCCATACTCTTTTGCCACTGGGGAGAATTACTTTCTTCATTTGCTCCCAGATTTGTTTCAGTTCAACTTGTTCACTTCAACTGATTTTACTTGCGAGCGCTCTTACATAGTTATCCTTTTTACCTTGTTCACTTAACTTCACTCTTAATTTTACCTACTTCCTTTCGTATATCCTTCCTCTCCATCCAAGCCCCCACTAACTTAATTTTACATAGAACAACATAAATGATTCCGATAATCCCATTCCTAAACCCCCTCACTGGATTTAAAATCCTACACATACTTCCCAACATCCCTTCACCAACAAAAATCAATCATATACTTTTCACTTCGATACCATCTCTACCTACACCAACTCTAGTATACTTATGGATACTCTTGTGTTTACTTTAAAGAAAGTTTTTACTACAACACACTCTCTCCTCACAGAAATCAATCACCTTCCTACCATTCTTATTTTTCTGCGACACCCAAAACCCACCTGTTATACATCCCTTTTTTGAATCACCTATCAACCATTCAGGTCCCCAACACTATCAATTATCTGAAGCTCCTACTCACCCATCCTAAAACATTATTCGCAGATTATCCCCATAAAATCGTACTCTCGTATCAACGTTTTTCCCTCAGACTGGAACCATGACGTCACAACCACACATACGCAAAAATTTAGACCATTAGAGCAGAATTCTTAAGGACTCACACATACAAAGTCCTACCATAGCCTCTGTAACCCAACAGAGTCACTCATGCAAAATTGGCACTCCTTCTCTACCGCCCTTATCATTCCTTTCCACACCAAAGCAACCGACACAGCATTTCACACCACACCTCTCATTTTCACAGTTTCCTTTCACCTTTGTGTTTCAGTAACAGCGAGCAAATCAAATTTTGCCTTTCTTAAAATACATCCATCACCTCTCGTCCGTCTTCTCCTCAACATTTTATTCCTCTGACATTCCAATGTACGCCATTGACGATTCAATACCAATTTTTCGCCCGAAAAATTAGATAATTACCGGCGATCTACAACCATCTCTGAGCAAATGCATTCAGACATTCCTTGCAAGAGATGGTGGCAAGTGGGGCAGCCAACCACTACCACCGTCCCTTGTTGCTTCTACGACTACGCAAGACATACATATGTGGGCAAGTCTCTCTCTCCAACAGGGATGAACCGAGTAAGTAGGGATGTCTGTAAGTGTAAGGTGTTGTCAAGAAGAGGGATGTGTACGTTTAATGTATGTGTATATGATATGGTAGATAAATGGTGGTCCATAATATGTTGCCTGGAGGTGAGTGGGGTAAAGAACTATGTAACGCAAAGAGAAAGGCGCACCATTAAAATGGGGAGGTAATTTCAAAGCTTCGAGTAATGCGTGTACTCTCTCTCATCTCGTCTCTCCTCTCTCTCTCTCATCTCTCTCTCGTCCTCTCTCTCTCCTCTTTATCTCTTTCGTCTCTCTCTCTCTCTCTCTCTCTACTCTCTCCTCTCTCTCTCCTCTCTCTGCATACCTGGTCATGCCTCTCGATCATTCTCTCTTCTCTCATTGCCTATCCGTACGTGTCTCCACGTCTCTCTCTCTCTCTCTTCTCTTCTCTTCTCTCTCTTCATCGTCTCTCTCTCTCTCTCATTCTCTGCGACCTCCTCTTCTCACTCCTCCGTCCGTACTAGTTGCATCCTCTGTTCATCCCTGTCCTCATTTGGCACCGTCATCCTTCCAGGATCTGGCTCACTCTTCCGTCGTCTTCATCCTCGTCTCTCGTACCTCGTCAGTCTGATGAACTGGTGACTACGTTCATGCCGATTGCTAGCACCCATGGATCCATGTTCTCTCTCTTCTCGTGATGCTCTCTCAATCTGCTCTCTCTCTCCTCTCTCTCATCTCATCGTCATCAGCGAGTCTCCCTCGTCTCTCTTTAGTATATTTAATCAACTAAACCATTTTTCTCGTCTCTCTCTCTCTCTCTCTCTCTCTCTCCTCTCTCTCTCTCTCTCTCTCTCTCTCTCTCTCTCTCATCTCTTCTCTCTTCTCTTCTCTTCTCTCGTTCTCTCTCTCTCTGTCTCTATTCTCTCTCTCTCTCTCCTCTCTCTCTCTCTCTCTCTTCTCTCTCATCTCTCATCTCTCTCATCTCTCTCTCTCTTCTTCTCTCTCTCCTCTCTCTTCTCTCTCTCTGCTCGTCTCTCTCTACTCACTCTTTCCTCTCCTTTCCCTTCTCACTCTCCGTCTCGCCCTCTTCTAGTGTAGACGCTTCTTCTCCTCTCGTCTCTCTTTCCTTCTCCCTCATCTCCCCTCCCTCTCTCTTTCTTCTTCTTCCTTCTTCTTCTCTCATTGCCTCTCGGTCGTCTTCTTCTCTCTCTCGCGTACACTGCTCCTCTGTCATGTCCTCGTCCTTGGGTCTACACACGGGTCATGGCGTCTACTCGGTTTATCTCCTGTCTTCAGCTGATGCTTACAGTCTCATGTCTA
>JABUQX010084661.1:17500-20000 GCA_015478945.1 Trachelipus rathkii
ATATATATATATATATATATATATATATATATATATATATATATATATATATATATAAATATATATATATATAGCAGCATATATATATATATATATAGATATAATAATTGAAAAAATTAAACTATCGTATAATTTAAATAGGTCTTTTTATAAATAAAATTGAAATAAAAATGAAATTTTCATAGTCGCTAAAACCAATTTAAAATCTATTGTGTTGTTATATTAATTTAGCAACGTATCTACTATTACTATAAATAAATTTTTATTTGCACATTATTATTATATATATATATATATATATATATATATATATACATATATATATATATATATATATATATATATATATATATATATATATATATATATATATATATATATATATATTTGATATCATATATATATATATATATATATAAAAACTATATACATATATTACATACATATATTATTAGTTGGTTATACATATATATATATTATTATTACATATATATATATAGCATATATATACATATATATATATTATTAGTTATATACACATATATATATTATTGTTGGTTATTATTATTATTATTATATATATACATATATATATATATATATATATATGATATATATATATTACATATATATATATGCACATTATGTATATATATATATATATATATATATATATAACCTTCAAGCCCCAGAAAGGTCCTTGGGTAGCAAAGCAATGTACTATATATATATATATATATATATATATATATATAGCAGCAGTATATATATATATATATATATATATATATATATATATAAAAGTGCCTTCTGACAAGCAAGTTCGTAGACATGTGAGTGGAAATCAGAGAGAATTAAACATGGCTATCAAACTCATTGTGCAGAAAATAAGGTATTAGGTTTTGCAGATGGAATTTAAAATTTAAACCAAATGGATTTCTCCTACATAAAGACCTCAAACACACAAACTCAGACAAACACGGACGCCCACAAACGCACACAAACATAGACATCCACAAACGTACCAACGCCCACACATTTGACTCCTATTGCGAGGTTCACATTTATCTTTCAAAGAGCTTTTTCGAAATTATTGTTGAATTTGGTAAACGTATATTAGGTAACTTACCCAATGGTATTAAATGCATAAAAATAGATAAATTTTCAACTGTAGTTCACTGCACATTAATTAATATTTATATTTAAAACTTTAAAAATAAATATGATAAACATGAAGAATACTTTTCACTTTTTTTTAAAATTGAAACTTATATTAAATTTCTTTTATTATTATTTTCTTTATTTATTTATAACTTTTTAAATGTTATTTTGTTTCTAATTTGAGAACGCATATTAAACTGAAATTATTATCCATATAAGACGAAATAAGTAGATGCACTATTCAAAGTTTTGGACTTTATCAAACAAAAGATATATTCAATCAAGTTCCTCAACTCAACTTTCATTTTAAAATTTATCTAAATATTTCGTAAAATATTCAAAAATATTTTCAAGTTGTTTTTTAAAGTTGTGTAACAACAAACACAATACGACTTTCAAGGGAGTTATTGCAGGACTAAGGAAAAGATTGTGTGTTCAAATGTAAAAGAACTCCCCAAGCGACGGAGCTGTCAGAAAAAGCTTATCCTTAAGTCCGACTATTTTGGCAAATCATACCTAATGGCAAAAGGAAAATAATGTCAAATTACCCTCGAGTATTTTTTCCCCCCTAAATAAGAATCTCTTTCATGTTTACCACAAAAATAGCGACTTTGGTTATTTTTCATCCATCTACGAAAGGTTTTAAGGGATTACTGGATATCATGTGCAAATATTTTTTTCCTTACATAAATACATTCATGCACTCATACTCACATATAGCACACACACATGTATAAAAACAAATTCGACCAATCACAAAATCTGCAAATGATATTTGTTTTCTCCCATGCAACATATATTTTGTATTCAACGTAAACTATTGGAAAATATATTCATATTGTTACTCCTGCTATTTTTCCATATTTATCAGATTAGAAGCAAGACACATTGGAAAGTAACAACGGCACAACCTATACACGTCCTTTCCTCAAACACAATACATGCAAGACACATCGGAAGCTAATGGTACAACCTATACGCGTCTCTTCCTTAAACACAAAACATCTTTTAGGTTTCTTCGTCACGTACATCCTTGCTCCAAGGATTTGTATATGATAAACGCTCTATGCTCTCTCGAATATTACAAAGCTTTCTTACATAAATGACGATCAATCCTTCTCTTTTAGTCTATCTTTTTCTAAGCATTATTCATCTCGTAAAAAGAGAAAAATCTTAGAGTGTCTTCACTCATATCAATGTGCGATCTACCAATTCAAACATATGACCCATTTATAAATTTATTTTCCTATTATTATTATTATTATCATTATTATTATTATTATTATTATTATTATTATTATTATTATTATTATTATTATTATTATTATTATTATTATTA
>JABUQX010084661.1:27500-30000 GCA_015478945.1 Trachelipus rathkii
GGGGATGATGTCGACACAGCGGAATTACCTCTTCTTCAAAAGGGCGGATTTAACCCCTTCTTCTTCAAAAAAGGGGGAGCAGAATTACCCCTTCTTCAAAAGGGGACGAAAATAACGAGGAACAAAATTGAAAATGGCACCCCATGTAATGGTTAATGTCTCGAAAAAGAGAAATTGTAAATAAAAATTAGGTCCTGATAAGATCTCCAATAATTTAAATAAATAAAAAAAATAATTTTGGAGCTGAATTTTTATAAATAGAATCCCAAAAAATGATGAACACACTCATATACAAATAAATACAAACAACACACACCTACATACGCACATACACACATCCGGGGAAAAACAGAACGCACCTACACACTCACATGCAAACAATCACACACCAACACATATCTACACGCTCACATACAACCAAACACATACCAACACATACTATACACTCACATGCAAACAAACATACACCAGAACATACCTACATACTCATATACAAACAAACACACACCAACACATATCTACACACTCACATACAAACAAACACACACCAACACATACTTACACACTAGCATACAAACAAACACACGTCAACACATACGTACACACTCATATGCAAACAAATACACACCAACACATACCTACACTCTCGCATGCAAACAAACACACAATAACACTTACCTACACACGCACATACACACCAGGGGAAAATACAGAATGTAATCCGGAAATTACTTAACGAGAAAGATAATGAAAAATATTCACTCCGATAATTTGAAACAAAATATAATGAGCTTTAATATAAAAATAAAATTTTAAATATAAAACGCGTTAAAGTCATGTTTTTTTTTTTTAATCTTTTAATTTAAAACAAAATTATTATTGTTTCAAAAAAATCTGAAAAAAATTAACGTTAATTACCCACAATATTGGAAACAGGTTTTAAGCAATAATGGGAGTCATGATAAATATTTTTCTGTCCGTCATGTTCATATTTTCCTATTCATATTCATATCATCATATTTTTTCAACTTAAAAAGGAAAAATGAATGATTAGAGATGCGAGGACAATATCTGCTCATTTCTGTAATTTCTAACATGCTTTATAATGAGAGAGAGAGAGAGAGAGAGAGAGAGAGAGAGAGAGAGAGAGAGAGAGAGAGAGAGAGAGAGAGAGAGAGAGAGAGAGAGAGAGAGAGAGAGAGAGAGAGAGAGAGAGAGAGAGAGAGAGAGAGAGAGAGAGAGAGAGAGAGAGAGAGAATAAATTCCTTAAAATCAAACTAATAGGACTTATTCAATGATATGATTTAGTTTTATTATTTTATTTTATTTTAAATTATGTAGCTCCAATGAATACTAAATAAAGATTCTAAATCTAATCCTAACTAAGAATCTTCTGTAATGCGTATTTTTGGATTTACCAAAAGCATTTAATAAAGTGAATCATGACATCTTAATTAAAAAATTAGAGGCTGCATATTCCGAACATTGTGTATAATGTTTTGGTCAGTATTTATTGTAATCAGTGTGCGTGCTAAATATTAGAATCGTGTATCAAATGAAAGGCGTATAAAAAATGGTGTGAGACAGGGTGGGATTTTGTCACCATTGTCGTTTAATATTTACATTAACTCTCTTATAAAAGAGATAGTGAAAAGCAGAATAGGTATTAAAGTTGGTATGTTTATGTCGAATATAATCATGTATAAGAATGATTTAGTCTTGTTAGCTCCTTCGTTGGACGGTCTTTAAAAACTATTAGACATTGCCGAAAAACTATTTGGAATCTATGTCTAGGTATTAATTACAATAAAGAACTAAGAAAAATAAATAAGATTTAGTTCAATTAAAAGTACCCCTTGGTGTTTTGAAATATTTGAATAAGATTAATTAAATATCCCAATTTTATTTTAAATGAAAACTTCGAAGAAGCTTCAGACATAAAAAGAGTTAGAGAATAATTATTGGGAATGTTTAACATTTTATTGAGAAGATTTTGTTCGATAAATAAAAATATATTGTTGTTTAGTAAAATCATATTGTATGCCCTTTTACGGACCAAACTTTTTGACTAATAGGTTGAATAGTAAGTAGTCAAATATACAAACAGCTTGAAGTATCCTTTCATACTGCATTGATAAGAAATATGTAAAGTTTCCATTAGAATTAGAAATCACCTTGCATGTAATGACTTGAGTTTGTTGACGTCTACTTATTTTTTAAACTACCATAATTTATTCTCTTTCATTAGTTACTTGACAAATCATATTATTTTGTTAAAAAAAAACTTTATTTTTTAAGAAAGGTATTTTAGTATAAGACCTAGAAAGGATATTTAAAAAATATAAAGAATAATTGATATATTCAATAATAACCTTGATAAAGAATGGTATAATTAATAATGGAACACATTTGTATTTTAACATTATAATTGTTTAATATTATTTTTATATGCTTTTTAATGTACTATGTTTACGAATTAAAGAATTACAGACTATAAAGA
>JABUQX010084662.1:0-12500 GCA_015478945.1 Trachelipus rathkii
TGGGAGGATATATATAAAATAGTATAATTATATATATATATGCTATAGTAATATATATAATAATAGTATAGTAGAGAGAGATGAGAGGAGAGAGAAAGCAGCACGAGTAGTAAAGTTGCTGGATTCGCGCTAGTAGGTGAGAGGAAGGGGAGTTGCGGCGGCAGGTAAGTTGTTCGTGGCATGTCGCCGAATGCCGAATATTTTTTTTTAGGCTTTTTAGTTTTTTTTTTTGTTTCGGGTTTTGACCCCTCAGGGTTTCGGGAACGTTACGACCGGTTTCGCACACCAGGGTCCGGACGGCAATCCCCAACTGCAAACCGCAACGACCGATCGCCCAATTTCGCGCTGGGATGGCACCGGCACCACAGGCCGATTCAGTCTTTCGTTTTCTTCTAATAGCTCCTCTACGTTATGGATCCATTTTTAATATTCTCACCATAGTTCGCATATGTAACAGATGTTATTCATATAAGTCACAAAGATTCCTTAGCAATTTTCAATAATATCCTTGAGATGACGAGATATGTTCCGTCAAAGGTACACGAATATTATATTTTGGTGATTAATGCAATGTTGGAGAATTGTATATATAAAATAAATATATATATATATAATATTATAATATATTATATTTCAGTATATATATATTATTATATATTATATTATCATATATATAATATATATATATATATATATATAGTATAATATATATATAAAAGTATCTATATATAAATTTTAATGATATATCAACAAATAAATAAATATTTTTATTTTATCAAATAAAAATTTTCTGTTATTTAAACAACAGGAAATTCGAAGGAAATGGAATACCAACTATGCTATCCTCTTTACCTTTATGCCTCCGGTTTTAAATGGATTTGGCCTGTCTGAGTACTATTGATGTACGATTCTGTCGAAAATTTTTAAATTTTTTAATTTTTTTCAAATATCGGCTATAAACTCGCGACCCTTCTCTACACCACTTATGTTTACGATATACTATATATATTATAGTATATTATTATATATATATCGAATATATATATGATTTATTATATATATGATAGATAGTATATATTATATTGTATATCTAGTATATATGTATATTTTTTATTATAAGGAATGACTGTTTTGTGTTTGTTTTTGATTCAGAACTCTAGGCTAACCTTTATTTCATGACCGCATTTTATTCGTAATAAAGAGATGGTAATGTCATGCGTATTCAACCTCTAATACCGTTATATTTAATCTATTTTATGTTATTTTAGGTTTCGGTGTATGTATTTTCACTTCAATGAATGTTTTTCTTAAATTCTCTCCATTCGTCATATGCGATTATTCCTGTTGAACTTAATGTTTTTTTCGTACTCATGAGAAAAAAAAGATAGTTATAATTATATATATTATAGTATATTAATATATATATATCTATAATATTATGTATAATCATATTTTATATAAGGAGATGGAAATTGAGAATATATTATTATGATGGATATATATATATATAAATAAGAAATACTATAATATAAAGATTGACGCACTTATAGTTCAGACCAACATTAATTACCAATGACCCAACTAAAAACCAGCCCTACATTCGAAAGGTTTAATGGATATCAGTAAAATATTCATCTTGTTCGGACCATTCAATATGGTCTGTATCGTATGAATATTATTAGTATATATAATATAATATATATATTATATTATATATATATAACTAGTATATATATTATATATAAAGATAATTATATATAATTATTATATAGTATATATGTATATATATTTTCTATATTATTAATATTTGAAAAGTTATATAGCATGAAATTTCAAGTCAACGCTTGAAAATCACATTACTGTATAATGAGTTGCCAACTATAACCCTGTTAGCGTAGCCTAGATCAGCTTGTACATTAATGTCTACAGATCTCCACTCATTTCTAAAGCCGAAGCTTACAGAGTTAGTATACCTTAATTGGGACTTTATGGTCTTTCAGCCCAATTTGTGTTTGTACATCATCATTCACTGCCCTCGAGGCTAAGTTCTCTCGTTATAATGATCATTGTCTGTGTAATATCAAACTTTTACCAATAACTTTATTTCTATAGGCGATGAAAATATTAAATCCTGAATAAGCCATTTCTAAAACGAAGGTAAAGTATAACGTAAAGGCGCAGGTGTAAATATATATAAATATTATATATAGTATATTATATTATAATATCATTATATATATATAAATTATATATATATAGGCAACTAAGATATTATATATGTATAATATATATATATAATTATATATAATACGTATATTTTTTATATAATATATATATATGATATATATTATATTAGTATATATATTATATAGATTGGACATTATAAACGATGTCTGACGTCATCCGTTATACGGGGTGAAATCTTTCGCGATATGGGGTGGGAGAAGAGACAACGAATTTTCGGCCTTTTCTTATTGCTCTGCACTCTCTATTATCTTTTTTTGTTTATTATCAGCGTATTCGCATTTTAATTTAAGAAATTAACAAAGATTTGTATTATTTATTATTATATTTATTATTCATTTATATATTATTATTTTTATTATTTAATTTATTAATTGATTACTTATATATTTATTTATTTATTGATTATTATATTATTATTTAATGGGAATTTAATATAAATTTTCTCAAGTTCTTCATTTTATTATTCTGATTTTCGAATTATTATTATTAATTTATTGGTATTTGTTTATTTAAAAAAATCCAGAATTTACTTATGTATTTAACCTCAAATCATGGAAATTACGTTACATTCTTTTCATTAATTTTCGTTCCTGAGTCAACATCTTATAAATAGCCTATATTATATTATATTACTATATAGTATATTATATATATATATTATATAAGTATATATATATAGATAGTAATAAAATATATATAATTATATATATATAGATATATATATATAATTATATTAGTATATAGTTTATCTTTTTCGTGACAGGAGTGATACTGGTTTAATTTTAATATTTATTTTTTATTATCATTTTTAGGAAGCATGGGTATTATGTGATTATTATATTATTATTATCTATTATAAATTATTAATTATAGATTATTATTAATTATTATTATATCTTATTATATTATTAATTTATCATTATTAAAATTTATCTTAATTATAATATTTTATTATTATCTTCATTATTATTATTATTATTGATTAATTATTTATTATTTATATTCATATATATTATTAATATTTGATTAATTTATTTATATATATTATTTATTATTATATTATTATGTATTCATATTAGATCAATTTTTTATGATATTGATTATTATTGATATTATGATATATATTATTATTATATTATTATTATTATTATATATTAGTTATTATATTATTATTTTATTAAGTGTAATAAATCATTCTCATAATATTTCTCGTGCTTAATGTATAGTTGTACAAAGTTTTTGTTTTTATGTCTTTGGTTGTAACTCTTTGCTTAGTTTATTAATGACATAACTGAAAGGCTTGCATTATGTTTACATCCATGAAATGTTCGAGAATATATAAAGAATTTAAACATTCCAAATACCTCATTAACTGTTATCAGTATGGCTAAACGCTAGCATTTATTAGTTTTCTCTGATTCTAAATAGATCTTTATATATTTTCGTTTTAGCATCACACGTGATTAGTAAAAAAAAAGAGGCGAAACTCACGCACTTACTGGACTGCGCTATAAGAAACTGTGTAGACGCTGATTCTAGTTCCATCGATCATATATAGTATATGACACAGCGCCAGTGCGAATAAATATATATATATAGGATATATAATTAGTATAGATAATATAATATATATATAATATATATAATTTTAATATATATAGTATAGTATATATATATATTAATATAATATATATATAGCTATCTATATATACATATACATATATATAATATTTATATATATATATAATAATAGTATATTATATAATATCATAGTATATAATGAGTTGTATATTACATGATATTATATATATATATATATATATATATATATTCTGGGTATATATATATAATATTATAGATATATATATATATATATATAGTATATATATATTAAATTATGTATTTAAATATCGTACGATGGACAGAATAAAAATGTACAAATAAATTAAGATTCGTGGGCTTTGTAAATACATTAGTAAATACTGGATTTCAAATGTAATTTAATTACATAATGAAAAAAAGTAAAAAGAATCGATATATATATAATAATATAATATTATTATATATATATATATTTATATATATATACGTAATTTAAATAACTTAATTATAATATATTAGTGAATAGTATATATATTGATATATATATATATTATATATATATTTATATATTCAGGGGCAAATCCTAGGAATGCTTTTATGCCTAAACGCCTTTTGCATCCAATCAATTATCAGGCACAATGCCGCTTAGGTACATCAATTTTAAAAAGTCTGACTATCAAAGGCCAAATAAGCAATTCTTTCCTCGCGTCTATTAGCCTCGCCTATAAACAGAAACAAAATAATTTTTTTACCCCTAAACAAGTTAGAACTTAAATCGTGACAAATTGGATCAAATGGTACATTGGACGTAAAAACTATATATATATATATATATATATATATAATATAATACTATATAATAATTAGACTAGTTAATGTTATATAAGAATGGATTATATTATAATATAATATATATTATATAATATATAAAATTTATAATATATATATAGTAATGGATGCTGGATATTAAATAGGACTATACAAAACAATAAAAAGTGAAAAAATAACTTCACCGGTTCTAGATAAATACATTAAGTAAATAGTGGATTTCAAATGTAATGTTAATTAAGTTATAGCAAAAACGTAAAAATACAGTGTATATATTATAAATAATTATATATATATATATAGTAAGGTTTATATGTATAATATAATATATATAATAATATAGTATATATTATATATAATATTAATAATAAGTGATATATATAGTATAATAATATTATAATATATAAAGTAATTATATATATATCAGAAGCTATGTGTTGTGCCTTTGACGTATCGCCTAAGCGTTAGGGCTCACACCGAATTTATGGAGCAGAGCGCTCGTAGGCCGCAGAAGTATTTTAAAAAGAATAACTAAGCAAGCCGGCTCTACAGCCCAGTCTCTGAACTACAACGCTCTAATTCACAGTATAATAGCAATTTTTTGTTTCTGTCTCTTCAAAAGTTACGAATATAGCGCGTAAACTTGTACATTCTAAATACCAATGTAAACAATATAGTTATTATATATTATATAATATAATGATAGTATATTATATATTATATGTATATTAAGTATATTAATAGTAGATTATATATATATATCGAGTGGCGACATCCAGTAACTTTTACTGCTCGTTGCTCTCGCTCTCGTCTCTTCTCTCTCTTCTCTTCTCGCTCTCTCTCTCTCTATTTATTATATAGTATTATTATATATATATATATATATATATATATATATATTATATATATATAATAATATAAAAAAGTAGTAATCTTATTAACAGCTGCCATACCCCACCATTCACACGGCATTGAGCGCATATTCAAATGAAGGGTTATTGCAGTACATCAGTTTATTGCATTGCACTAACTGCAAACTAACGCATGATGATGCACTAGACCCTGCTTAAAGTGAGGAGAGAATAAAATTCAGGCAGGAAAACAAGAGGATGACAGAGAAGTTCCTATAAAAGAGGTGACAAGAACAACCTGAATCATCACATCATAACAAGGCTGGACGTTAAATTCTATCACAAAACGTCAGGCGCCGAGCCACATGCACATCCTGTCGCTAGCTATGGGTCCGTAAAAGGAGACTCGATGTATTAAGTTCCTCGATGCACTGCCTAGGCGTTACCTATAGAAAAGCAGATAAAACATCATATCGCGCCGCAAAGATAAGGACAAGTGATAGATGAAGGCGAGTCAACGGCATACGATAGGTTAAGAAGTTAGTATCGTGCCGGTGAACAGATCATTAATGAAACATTAGGAATCTAAAGCTTATAGATAAAAAATAACCCGAGGACACCAACTATTGTCAGAAAAAGTAAAAAGACGTTCATCACAGACAGGCGATATTGAGTAGATTAAAGAAAACTTTATCCCATAAGTACGCAATCAGAGAAGGAGGAAGCCCAATAGGAGTTGAGGGCTTGGAGAGCAGTGGCGCATACCATAACCGTCAATACACCTCGGCTATGTCAAGCGCTATTTAATAGCGGTTATTCTAACCTTTTTCGTTTTAATTTCATTATTTGACAACTTTACGCAAAAAATAGAGAAAATTTAACGCATAACAGTCACAATTTGCAAAAATAGAATCGTTTCTATAATGTTAACTCATGGCTGAGCAGAGTAGCTAGAGTACAGGACGCCTCTGAATATATATATTATAATATATATATATATATATTATAATATTAATATATATATATATATTATATAATAAGTATATTATATATAATATATAATATATATATATATATATATATATATATACTATCAGTATTGCTTTAACTACAAATATAATATGTCAACATATAGGTATGAAAAATTCAACTTCTCGCCTAGTGCTGATCGCTCCCTACGAGAAAAACAAGGCAACACCAGGGCAAGAGTAGGAAAAGAAGCGTGTAGATATTAGCTTACTGGTGTGTTTATTATCAAAAATCTTTAATGATATCGATTTGTCTATAATATGACATTATTGCTTTTGTTCTCTTCACTGAGTTCATTTTGAAAAATAAATTACAATTTCTCCCACCTGATCGATAAGTCGCATAGGCGCAAAGGCAAACAGGCACTATTGTGACAAGACATATAGTGCCCGCATAGTGCCTAGGTGCAACAAGCGCGTGGGCTGCGAAGAAAACCTGATACTCTCACTCAATAAAAAAAATTATTATTACGACATCAGATATATATTATATATCAATATATTATATATTTATTAGTATATAGTAGTATAATTATTATATATATATATATATATTATAATAGTTAAATATATATATATAAATAATAGTATATAATATTATATATATAGTATATATACTTATCAAATGAAGTAACTTTAACAATTATTTCAGTTATTTGTGTTGACGACTGTGGTTTGCCATTGTGTATAACATTGATATTTAATTTTATTTTATATTTTTTGATCAGAAGGGTCCTTTTGCACAGCCTCTCTCTATATCACTTACTTCGTTATTAGTATTATTCGATTATTATTTATATATATTATTATTATTTATATTTATTATTATTATTAATATCTTATTTTTTATTACTTAGTAGTAGTAGTAGTAGTAAGCAGTGTTTTATTCAGTAGTAGTAATAGTAGCGGTACCAGTACTGTGAAATTATTATTAGCAGCAATCAGAAAGTAGCAAATATAAAATGTATAATTATTATTCTATTATTATTATTATTATATTATATTATTATTATTATTATATATTATTAATTTTATTTATTATAAAATGTTAATTCTTTTAATTCTATAAAAATTCAAAACATAAAATTTCCTAAACACGACGAAAGAAGCTAATTGTATCTTTTATTATGGAATCTATATTTAATTATTATTATATTTTTATTTATTTGTTTATTGTATTTCATTTATTTATTTATTATTCTATTAGTTTATATTTATTTATTTGATTTATTATTATTATATCATATATATTTATTATTATTACTTATTTTATTAATTAATTACCACTTAAGAATTAATTAATATTATGCTATATTATATTTTATTCATTATTAATGTTAATTATTATTATTATTTATTATTAATTCATATTGATATTATTATTATCATTTCATTATAGCAGTCATTATATTTCAATGCTTTATTCATAATATGCATGATCGGTCCGAAGTAGGTTGTTTTTATCTTTGTTGTTTACCATCATTATAGTTTCTTAAAGACGTATCTCTACAGATTAGTATATCCATGTTGTATAAAATAGTATCAAATTGAAGGTCGTGTCGTGAGACGTACTATAAAGCGTTGAAAAATAGACTAAATATCTCATTCCTTCGCTAGCCTCTATACAAGAGGGTTAAACTATCTCTTTAGCTTCTAAATAGGACTGTTGACACTATTGGTCTCCATTTAATTATTACAGTTGAAAGACCAATTCTTTCTGCGGAGGTTTCTATAATGAAACACAGAGACCGTAAGAACCCGTATAGCAAGCTATAATCGAGTGACTAGAAAACTGTCAATACAAACAGATAGGCTACACTTGAAGTAATAATTACAGTAAGAAAGCCTGCTTAAATAATCGATTCGCAGTATTGAAGAATCATTTGAAAAAATATTGGGAGGAAGTGATTCGCTGGAGATTAACGACAATCATGTCGATTATAATCCAGAGAATGCGCGTCACGGGATAAAATTTCACCTTCCTGGCAGAACGGGTCTGAACTCGCGAAATTCTCTAACAATTATATACAATGATCTACGATATATGCTATAGACAATTGGCTAGGTCCGAGAGATTTTTAAGACGTTACTAGTCATTCGTTGTTCAGTCGGGTGATGAAGCATATTGCTTAAATTTATAACGTTATTCGGCTGAATTCGTTTTCGTGTACCACGGGTAGACGAAAACGATAAGAAGATAAAGAAGAACCAATACTTAACACTCTTAACTGTTACTTTAAAAACTCTTCTCGCGTCCAACGCTTAGTCCTTAGCTGTTTGGTACTGCGCCGTTGACTGGTAGAAATACGCACAGGCATTATTTATCTTCCTGTGTCATGCTTGGGTCGAGCTTATTGTATTTTCTCGTGAAGTTATATATATACTATATATATATATATATTATATAATATAATATATATATATTATTATTAATATATATAATAATATATATATATAATATAATATAGTATATATATAATATAATATAAATTAGTAATATATATATATCATATTATATATATAATATAATAATTATATATTAATGATATATTCTCCAGTTAATAATAATTGTAAATAAATAAATCCGCTTCCGGATGAATTAACCAAATGTTTTCTATTTCCTCTTATTTTCAATATAGTTATATTAGTATATATTATATATATATTAAAGTATAGATAATAATAATATATATATATAATAATAATATATATATATATATATATTATATATAAATATGATTAATAAGAATGAGGAACAGGGAAAGATCTTTCTCTGGAGAGGAAGCAAGAATTCTACGGTAAGCAAGATAAAATGAAGAGATTTGTAAACAATTGGGGGGGTTGTAGGGAGGGGTAAGGGAAGGAAAAAAGAAATTATGCAGGGGCCTCCCAAGCTATGTAGAAGTTAAAGTCATTGGATGGGGATAAGGGGATACAAGTGATAATATAATCCTAGCCCAGGCATAGAATAATAGTCCAAAATTGTTGCAAATAAACCGAGCTTTGGAAGACCCTCTGCATCTATGCGCTTTGTTCACTATACTCTAGATTCGGAAAGCGCGTGGGCCTAGGATTTATATGCCTCAAGACAGTCTGTAAAATGCCCAAAGGTCACAGCAGTAGATATAATTAGTAATCTACGTAAATTAGAAAGAAAACCAAAGAGTTCATGGCTGAACTTCGTATAGAAGAATACGATTTATGACGATGAACTATAGTCGGACATCAGTCCTTTTAACTATCAACATTACGTCGTTGCGACAATCATTTAATCGTTGACGGCCTCAGCAGCGATAAGGTTTAAACAGCTCCCATATTCCAAGAGACATCTTTCTAAAGTCCTTTCGATTGTGCTTTCAGATTGCAACTTATATACTCTATATGAAAAATCATAGGTGAAGGACTTAAAACATGTTTTTGTGGAGGGACAATTGAAAACGAAGCAGTAACATTGGCTAATAAATGTGGGATGAAATATGATAAACTTTTTATTGTAGACCGCGATTGTCAAAAAATATCGAAGACGAGCTGGTTTGTTGGTGGTTTACTGTTGAAAATTGCCCGCATCGTCGGATTCTGGAGACCTAAGTAATGTGGTGTTAAATATTATAGTACCTCACATGAAACAGGAACGACCTCCTTATTCATTATGGGTATGATTGGAAATAGATCATTACTTGGAGCTAGTAGCCGTAATACATTTAAGTCTGATGTGTTGTTTGAGAAACACCAAGAAAAGAATGATATAATGAATGGATATCTTCTTGTACTATATGCTATGATGAATTGCTTTCAATGTAATGAACATCTCCCAGTAAATTGATTGTTGACATTACGTTGGTGCCTGTCAATGTTATGATTGCAAATGTAGAGGATCAATTGATCAAAGAAATCTTTCATACTGGAGAATGTAAACGGTAATATTTTACAATGCGGTGGCTGACTGCTTGTAATAATCATTCAAGAGATAATAAGATCATAAGAAAGAAAAATTCTTAATATCCTACTACAAGATAAAGCTGATCGATGGAAATATAAACATTGACTTGGTAAAAGAGATGCACTATTCATGCAAGGAAAATATGACCTAAGGAGGTTAAATGAATTTACCATATATGGCCTAATGAAAAAAACACAGAACGAAACGAAAGAAGAAAGAGATGAACAACAGTTAAGAAATTAAGATCCGAAGTAATAATCTATTATCGATGCACAGTAGGACTCAGCAGCAAGACAAAGGTGTTAATTGTATAAGTGACGAACTGAAAATAACGTTACAAATTAATATACCGATTATTTATATATGTCAAATTGATATTCGAGTGAATTCATCAGTTAAAGGAGAAATGTATGTAAGCATTGTGCCTCTAGCAGAGAACTAATTAAATATAGGAAGAGAATAAATCCACTCTTAAGACCAGTTTCATGACTTCATATGGACTTTCCTGAGAAGTAAGAAAAAATCTAAAAGTTAGTTGTAGCAGCCTCATAACCGGCGCCAATGTTTGAATCATTCAAGCTTATATATGGCGTCAGTTATTTAGACTCATTCCAGATTCTGAGAGCTATCATACGTAACAGTCCTATAAGTGGAATATAATAATATCAATGGGTAGCTCATAGACAATAATATAAGTTTGATGTTTAAGCAGACATCATTGCTTTTTACATACCGCCCTTCTTGTGCACTAAAAAGCAGGCTAAATGTGGGTAATTAATGTAAAATCTTTATACCATAGATTCTTCCTTTACAGTTTTTATAAGAAACCTATCATATATAAGTGACTTATTCCCGATAAGGTAATTTTTGAATTGGTGAAATAACATCAGTTATAGAAAAAGAATCAAGTAAGATTGTTTAAGATACTAAGTAAATAGCTCGAGATAAAGAATAAGTAATTTTTTGAAAAGAATTGCGAACGTATACTGCATCAGGATGTTATGTGCTTTGAGAAAATGTGTTGAAGAAGAAGTCTTCGTCTCTAACGTTTTCATAAAACATTTGATATTGACTGTCTTGTTGGTTCACAACGATTGCACTTTATTGTTACAAAATCAATCTATAAGAAATGTTTCAGTGCCCTGATATGGGAAATATGTACCATTCTAGGTAATCGATGAGAATCCATAACCTCTTACCTTATGAAGCTATATCGCTGGATCATGTATCAAGAGAAATTAAATAATATCATATAAGACATGCGCGCTATGTGAGGGGAAAGATCGTTTAAAGTAAAAAATAATCTGCGCTCTACCTCCTACGTGTTCGGTTATGTAACGGCGTGAAAATATTCAGCTTTTTTATATCATGGATGTGCATGGCATGGACATAGTAGAATACTTATCTAAAAGGAAAGGAGAACACTTCAAATGTAATTTCAATTCTTTGATCGCTACAAACCATGATCTCACCAGACCAGCGAAGATTCTTTCTACTAGAGAAATGTGATTTATGTGATTAGAGGTGGGATAGCGATGCGAATTGTGGTGTCACAGAAAGAAAAAACAATTACTCAGATTCGTCTGATTATAGTCCGCTAAGACGTGATCGTAAATGAATATGTGCACGCGTATAAGTTAACACGCGTTACCCGAATCAGAGATACCTTGTAATAGACAAATCATGTGTTTGGTGTGCCGTAACCTGGTACCGTTTCGTTGCAATTTATTATCCTCCAACCCCAACAAGATGGTTAAAATAGATAATTGTCATTGGATTTATATGCCTCCCTCTATCTTCATGCATGTACAAAAACGAAATGAAGTATCCTTGCGAGTCCCACGCTGAAAACACTGATTAGTGCATAAGTACCTGGTAATTGTAGGATTAGAAAGGAATCGCATTGACAAAATATGAAGGCTTCATATTATAGAATCTGTCCACTTTTCAGCCCTCGTCAATAATCTAGTACAGTCCTGTCCTTTCTGATAGCGGATCTAAAAA
>JABUQX010084662.1:20000-22004 GCA_015478945.1 Trachelipus rathkii
TAAAAATATTAATTGCAACAATAATTTGAATAGTCCAGGACGAAGCTAAGCGGTTATTATTTTATTATTATTATTATTATTATATTATTATTATTATTATTTATATTTATTATTATATTATTATTATTATTATTATTATTATTAATTATTATTATATTATTATTATTATTATTATTATTATTATTATTATATTATCTGCTGCACTACAAATACAAAAATTATTTATTATCATTATTATTATTTAATTATTATTATTATATTATTATTATTATTATTTAATGCGAACCTATTCCGAAAAAAGGAACCGCCTGATCCTTCTACTAATTCGCCCAATACGTCTAACCTGTATTAAATATCTAAGATCTTTGAAACCCTTCTCAACTCTCATTTCTTAGACCATCTGGAATCTCATTCCCTTCTTTCCGATCGCCAGTACGGCTTTCGGCGCTCGAGGTCTACTGGTGATATACTTTCCTATCTAACAGATTTATGGTTTCCCACCCTTAGGAATTACGGGGGACTTGCGTGGTGGCGCTTGACATATCCAAAGCATTTGACCGGGTATGGCACGCGTCGCTGCTCTCCAAGCTCCCCTGCCTTTGGATTTCCTCCTTCTCTTTGCTTACTGTTGTCTAGTTTTCTTCAAAATCGCTCAAATATCGGCTGTTTGTTGATGGGCAACTTCTTCTTCTTTTTCTGTCAATAGTTGTGTTCCTCAGGGTTCTGTCTTATCTCTTACTTTATTCTTGCTTTTCATCAATGATCTTCTCGTCAGCACATCTAACTCTATCCACTCATATGCCGATAACTCGACCCTTCATTCTTCAACTCATTTCAATTCTGCTTCCCTCTTTTACTCTAGAATTGCCCTCTCGTCTTAACTTCCGATTCCATTATCGCCTGATCTGGGATTAGAAATTTTCGGCGGGGGTCGTCTCAACTTGTGAAATTTAATTCTTTAAAAACCCCAACTTCTACAAATCCTCCTCTCTAAAGACCACCTTCTAATCTTTCGCTATCTCTTTCGACGGTTTCTCGTCTCTCCTCTCCTGTTGACATATAAACATCCTTGGCGCTTAACATAAACAAAAAAATGTCTGGAACCTCACCATCTCAATGGTGCTAAGGCGACCATCAAAAGAGACTGGAGGTTCTGTTTAGACTGCGAGCTTTTTTCCTCTTTCAGAGTTACTCCAGTTATACAAAGGTCTCATCCCGCCCTTGTATGGAGTAACTGCTCCCTCATATCCTGGGGAGGGGGTCTCAGTATCACCCGGCTTTTGATGAGGGTCCGAGTCAAAGGCAAAAAGACTTATAAACTGTCCTGTTCTTTCTAGTTCACTTGACCCCTCTATCTTTGCGGGCCGATGTTGGTGCTTTATCTCTTTTCTAAGGTACCCGCGTAAGAGGAAGTGCTCGAGGGACACTTTTCCACCTGCGTGCCACCATTTTAAGAACGCCTCGTAGCACAGGGGTGCTGTGTTGGCAATATGAGTTTTTTGTGTTGATATAGCACTCCAAGACTAGTTCGCTGCGGTGCCTCCTTCTTTGCCTGCCACCTCTGTTCTGTGGAATCTCTTCCATCTTCTGTATTTGTTTCCTACTCAATTTAATCTCTCTCACTTTAAAGCCCGGTCTATGCTCATCTTGCGTAATTGCGTTTAGTTGAATTTTTTGTTCGATTTTAATACAACCCCTCCTTGATAGGGCTTTGCCCGTAGCGGTGGTGATAACTATAAAAAAAAAAAAAAAAAAAAAAAATATTTTTATTTATTATAATTTTTTTTTTTTATTAATTATTATTATTATTATTATTATTATTTTAAATTGTATTATTATTATTAATTATTATTCATTATTATTATTTATTATTATTAATTATTATTATTATTATTATTATTATTATTATTATTATTATTATCTTAGTTTTGTCTATAATTCAGGAGCTGGCTTGGCCAAGGACCCCAACTCCGGAGGATTTTGGTGATTTTTTCCATTGGCAGC
>JABUQX010084663.1:0-5000 GCA_015478945.1 Trachelipus rathkii
GGAGAACGAGGGAGTAGATTGAAAATTTATACTACTTGTATGTTTACAGAGTAATTAGCATTTATACAAATCCGCCTTATTAACAAAATCTCTGCAAACAGGTAATTAATCGGTCTTTATATTGAAGTTAGACCTAATTAAATATAAGACGAAAAAGCATCGATATAAATTCATCCAGAAATGCCATTGGAGAGAATGCAATTTGTAACAATCGTAATTTACCAGAAAGATTATTGATTGACTCATATATAATCTAAGATCACACAACATCAATACCTCCTCGGGATTCCGAAGAACTCGCTCTTTTAAAGGAAATTTTCAATAATTTGACTAAAGTATTTATTAAAAATACATTTTGGCTAATGAACTTTGAGAATTGTGTTATAATGTTGTATTAAGTAGATGAAAATAGTAGAATAGCCAAAAAGTCCCGTAGAGCTATTTTAGCCAAAAGTAAAAGAACTATAACTGTGAAAGTCAGTGGCGGTGCTACCTAACCATATAAAGATAAAGACAAACTCATAATTATGAGAAACATAGATAAACTATTATGTATATATAATTACTAACAGTAACTTAATGCGCAGTTTAGGCCAAATATTTTATTACATGAAGTAAAGATTGGTTACCCATTTATTAAAATTACACACACACAACACATACAGGAAGCATTTTGTTACCAACAAGAACTACGATCTTCGACGAAATACTTATTTTTATTCAAAGGTAAATGTGTGAATGTGATCTATGACATCAAGTGGTCGAAAAACTACAGTAAAACTAAAGATAAAATATGTGGCAAGCAATTGTACTCGATCAAGCCCTACCGGTGTTATCCATTCCCCGTGGCACGTTCAGATCTTAGAAGACAGTCTGGTTAGAATCTAATTTTTTATTTGCAAATATATATATTATTATTATACCACCAATTGTAGGGCCGCTCGAGGAAGCAAATACGGCTTGTGCACAATTCCTAACTAGAGTTTGTGAGAGAGACGTGGTGCCGCGAACGTAGATCGAAGAAAGTTTTGGTAGCTGCCGAGAGAGCGAGAGGATCTATCACTCTTATATAGATACACAGAGAAAAAAAGATAATAATGCTAAAATAAGGCCCACGGTTGAGAGAGAGCCGAGCTTATTTAGATCTTGGAAATACAATATTAATTAGTTGATCTATTCATCTAGATTATTAATTAATTTTAATATCTTTAATAAATCTATGTCATATTATCTATGTATTATGTTATTATATTCATTATTATTATCATTTATGATTATTATTATTATTTTATTATTATTATGATTATATTATTATTATTTATTTATTATATTAATTATTATTATTTATTATAATATTATTTAATTATTCATTATTATTTTGTATTATTATATTATTATTATTATTATTTATTATTATTATTATATTATTATTATTATATATTATTATTTATTATTATTATATATTATTAATTTTGATTTTCAGGCCTTTCACTTTTTCTCCCTGACTATTAAGGGATTGGCATGTCTCTTCATTAGTTGCCTAAGCCTTGAAAGAATTGGGAGTTGGAATTGTAATAGGAATGGGAATTGAAATTGAAATAAAAGCAGTAGTTGGAATTGGAAAAGGAATGGGAATTGAAATTGAAATGAGATTTGGAATGGGTGAATTGTAATAGGAATGATGATTGAATGAAATTTTGAATATCTAGTATTGTAGTTAAATTGGCAATCTATAAAAATCATAAATAAATAAATAAAATATTGAATTAAATATTCTTTTTGTTAAGATTCAAAAAGGCAATTTCAATAAGCTTTTTGTTTACTTAACTCGTCTTTTAAGCCATCGAACATTTTATATATTTTCTTATATTTTAAATACACCTCCCTACTACTTCCCTTTACATGCTGGTATGACTAGCCACTATAGTAAAATATATTAATTATAATATATTTTACCAGTGAATATCTGAATACTGATAGACAAAAGTGAAATTAATATTTAAAACGCTGTTTCACTATTCGACTTAGTTAAAACATATATTCTAACATAACGAATGAGAGACTAATAAAACTCGCATTATCAAATATATACAGTAGGGTGTCTCTGATTTTTAATTGTTCATTAATAGAATAAACGTAATTAATAAATTTTTAGTTATTTTCACGATATCATTGGATGGATATTTTTAAAGACTTTAAACAGATACACATAGATAACAACTCGTATCGAAGTCACACGCTATACTAAACATCACCATACCAGGGTCACTAGAGGTTTTCTGTTTGGGCACGCGGGACCGAAACGCTTATCCCCGGCTGAGGGAATCCTATAACTCCTTCTAATTTAGTTAAGGCACAGATGTTTCCCTGACCAAGATTCCGCACACATAATGACAAATTTATCTTGTTTGAAATAGTTTAGAAATTAATAAACTAATGTTTAACACATTGATATTTATTATTAAACACAACAATATTTTTCTAACGAAACTAGTGACTTTTACTAAACAAAAATACCCCGTCGCTCTCTACACTAAGTTGCGCCAAAATCATTTCAAAGATGTGGGGCACTGATAGGAAAACCCTTCTAAGTTTATTTATTGCCTTAGTTCGTTCCAAACTGTAGTGACCTTTAGCCCGTAATCTGCACAGCCATACTGTTGCAGTATCGTGAGACAAACGTCACTTCATACTTCGTCTCTCAGAGATCCAAGAATGAGGGTCTTCTGAATTATACCACGGTTACGGTTTTCGTTCCCTTGACAAATTTTAAACAGAGCATACGTGCCATAATTCATGCCCATCGGACCATTTCTAGAGATAAGGAGAGAAAACCGAATACTGACACCAACCTACTCTACTTTGTCATACGTAACAGCTGACTACACCTCGACCATTCGGCTATCGGACTCAAACCTCGCTCATCAACGAGGTGTCTCATACCGAGCCCATTATTGACCCATCTGACTATTACTACATCCAACCATTCTGTTAACTGTTTTGAATTTAATCCCTTGCAGGAAGTCCCCTTTCTTATACATAACAATGCGCGAGGATGCCCTCGTTAGCGAACTTTCTACCACGTAAGGTTCTGCTTCAAAGCTGTCCTAGTTTTTGCAACAATCACCGTCACCCATCCCTACTAAATCACTAGAAGCTTCGCTTTGTATATAGTCTCAAACAAATACTGGTCCATATAAACCTCCGTGCCTGATTTTCACCTGATGTTCCAAATCGGCAAGATGGTGTGGTGCTCGCCCACTGCGTTTTTCGAGTGAGATCCAACTGAGAGAGTTATCCAACACGACTCCCAACCTTTCATGACTCAGTCTTTTTTACTCGAACTTATTTGCCATTCGTGAAATAACTATACTCGATTCCCATCAGTGTATCGGTTAGCAGTCGTGAGTATACATAGAGCGAAAAACCTGCGTTAGTCTATATATCCTTTGTTCAACGTTTTTTGGCAACTTCTCCACACTCCCGAAATACAGAGGGCAGACGTTTCCGCTAGGAATCCCCATCCACGTACGTTGGTATCATTTTGTCGAGCGAATAAAGGACGCTGATCGTCTGGGTAAGGGAGGCACTCTCACGGTCATCACGCAAGTTTCCTCCGTATACCTCCTACTCGTTTTAATAGTCAGAACAACAATTCTCCTCAAACTGACTTTCTCTCACCTCATATTCGTCAATAGGATTCACTCTACATGCGCAGGAGTAGTCACTAAGAGACGGTTTCAGGGGACCAATAATTCGAACATTCAAATCCCTCATCTATACGGGATTGAGCCAGATCACTTCAACTATCCGCAGCCCAGCCTCAGCCTGCGCGCCACCGTAATTGACCATTCAGCCAATCAACACGCCACCACACTGTTCGGCGAGGACTTGCCGGCCCGCTTGTTCATTGTGCTGTCGACCTCTTATACTTCTCGTGCTTGACCCGTTCGCGCACTGTTCATCTGACTGTACCGCGCCCATGACGATTCTCCGCTTAGTATAACATCTTCCCTTAAAGCACCAATGTCTTTCATCTCGAATTTGCTTACTTATATTTCATACTTCCATATTTGCTTTTTTTAAACTCAGTGACCTAATCTTCCTAAAGTGAGATATTTACTGCCTTATTGTTGACCATATCTGGATAGGCGTTGTGTCTATGGAGTCTTACCGGCTGAAACACAAGGCTGGATCCACGAATAAGTGAGCCGTGGAGACTTTCTGAAAACGTTTCATAAAAAGAAATATAAAAATACAATAATAAATAAATACTCCGAAGCGCGTGATCTGTTGTGACTTGATCAACTTTGAGAATCTTCGAAATATTAACATGGTTATCCGATTGTTGGATCTTATTGAATTTGATGTATCAATTGTTGTACTTTAATATTTTAACGGTATTTTAAAAAACCAATTTGTGCGATTGGAATTTATTCTTCACAGCAGCATTTCCTAAATGAACACAAAATAAAACATTGTAAAATAGGTTGGAAATAATATAGTATATATATATATATAATATAATATATTATTAATATATATTTATATATAATTTAAAAAATTTATAATATTCGATTATATATATATATAGTATACTATAGTAATATATAATTAATATTATTGATCATATATTCTAAATATAGTTATATATATGAATATAATTAAATATAATAAAATATAATGGGTAGGATCTTTCTCACCATCTAAATATTCTCATTGGATACAAAGCAGGTAATTTGGTTATTTTTAAAGTTTTTTTCCAATTTGTTTTTCTTTATCGAACAAAATGTTACATAAGGCTCTATGGTACCAGATGCTTGTTTTGTTTTAAGCATGCTAAAGAGTTAGAAAATAAATATATAATGATAACATAAGATTACACATCTTAAGGTGATGAGCTAGATGAACGTTACTAAGGTTATGTTGGAATTACGTTACGCTTACATAGGAATTTTAAACTTTAATATTCTTTAATTAGCTTACTTTCGTAAATATCT
>JABUQX010084663.1:7500-35000 GCA_015478945.1 Trachelipus rathkii
CATCTAAATCTATAAAATATATAAACAAAATATAATAATAATTAAATAAAATGAAAAATAATATTGTTAAGTGGACAAGAAAAAAGTTTGCAGAGAGGTTTTTAGAAATTGAATTTTTCGTTGACACAAAAATAAAAATTATTTCAATAAAAAACAAATTGCATTTTATACATTCAAAATGTTTATAAAATCTTAATTTTTTATGTAATACGTTACTCACCTGGTTTTTTTATAAAATAAAGGAATGCACAAAATCCACAAACGTAGAAGATGCAAGGTTGGAAAAGAAATGCTTTAGCACCATAAAAATATCATCGAAGAAAAGACACAAAAAAGGTGCGATGGTAACTTGACGACGATAAGAACTTGAGTGATACTCACCAGAGGTTAGCGAAAGCAGAGTGAAACGAAATTCTTCAAATTTACGCTTTCTGTTAAATACTCCCACGCGACGGAAAGGTAGCGTCCAAATTTTGATACATATGTAAAGACTTTAAGTAACTCAAATATTCGCATGAGAGAAGTAACATAAATGTTTAAGCAAGGTTGAAAACAGTAGGCAACATTACCCCCCACCCCTGGCAAAAACGGAGTGATTAAGTAGTAAAACGAACAACAGGATGGAGAGGTCGACCTGAACTAGAAGTAGGATAAGGAGGAGAAGAACTAGGAGGAGGAGGGGTAGGCGGGGAAGTTGGCGAGCATGCGGGAGGAACAGTAGGTCGCAAAAGAGTAGAAGAGGAAGAAGGAACCTGAGGAATGATGGGGGAATTTCTTAACCGTAAAGGAACAGGAAGGATGGGCAGAGGTGGCGAGACAATATCAACTGTATTTTCGGGATCAGAATCCAAAAAGGCTGGCTTGATACTATTAATTGATACATTTACCATCTTAGAACATTTCTGAAGGGAGAAAAACTTGCGATGTCATTGAAGAACACGGAAAGGACCGTCATAACTGATTTGAAGTGGACCGCAATAAGAATCGTGATGAACCAAAACGTGTGTACAAGAATCGAGTTCAGAAGGAATGTAAGTTGCATGAAGAGTTTGGCGAGGGAGAGAGGGTTTCCAGGAATCAGCACACTGACGAAGACGGGCAAGGAAAGTTTGATGATCTGATGTCGTATGTGAAGGAAGTATGAATTCACCGGGGATCCGGATGGAGGAACCGTAAACAAGTTAAGCGGAAGAACATTATAAGTCTTCTTTGAACGAAGTTCGAATACCAAGAAGAACGAGTGGAAGAGTTTCGGACCAATTTTCAAGATTACCATGAGACATCAAGGAAGATTTTAACTGGCGAAGAAACCTTTCTAACATTCCTTGGGACTGCGGATGGTAACTGCAGGAGCGAATGCGTTTTGAACCCAAAAGGACAATGAGGTCTTTCCATAAATAGGATTCAAATTGACGTTCCTGGTCAGAAAAGACCGTGGATGGGGTACCGAATCTAGAAATCCAATGATACAGAAAGGCCTGGGCAATGGGCTCTCCAGAGGTGTCCTGTAAAGGGAAGGCTTCAACTCAGCGTGTATAACAGTCGATGCATGTTAAGAGGTGTGTAAATCCATTGGAAGGAGGCAAGGGACCAGCTAGGTCGATGTGGACTTGGTCAAAACGATGTCCTATAGGAAGAAATTGGTCGACAGGAGCGGTTGTGTGCTCGTGGACTTTTGATCGTTGGTAACTGAGGCACTACTTAGTCCAAAGCTTAACTTCCTGGAGAAGAGATGGCCAAACGAAATGTTTGCCTATCTGTACTTGCGAACCTTTAACACCGGAATGTGAGACATTACGAATGGTGTTAAAGACATGGCGACCCATTTGAGTCCGCACAACAAGTCGGAGCAATCTGAATGACATGTCACACAAGAGTGAAAAGGGGAAACCGAAATCTTTCCCACTTTTAATGTCAAAAGTAGAGTGAGCTGGGAATGTATATTGTTCCAGCTGTTGTAGACGTGACATCTCCTCGTAGTTGAGCGATGAAAGAGGAGATATAGCGCTGATACGGGTAAGAGCATCTGCAGGAATATTTTCAGGACATATCGGTGGTAAACTGGGCAATGAATTCAAGGTTGCGGGCTTCACGTGGAGACTGCTTAATTGTAGAAGCAGTGGTTGCATGAGTTATGGATTGATGGTCCATAAGGAGATGAAACATCCGACCTTAATGAAATAACGAAAATGTTTAATGGCTAGATAGATGGCAAGTAATTCTTTTCCAAATGCATTGTACTTTACCTCTTACCTTAGGATCACCACTTGTTGGCTTGATTACCAACAAAAGAATTCAAGAACGTGAGGGCTTCAAACATTTATTACATCTTAAATCCTATAAAAATATATAAACAAAATATAGCAACAATAATAAAAATGAAAAATATAATGTTAAGTGATTTTGCGCAAGAAAAAATTTTGCACAGAGAGGGTTTTTAGAAATTGAATTTTTCGTACACAAAAATATAAAAAATTATTTAACAAACAATAAAAATGCATTTTTATACACTGTTTCTCTAATTATAATGCATTTTTTTAAAAGCACAGTAATTTTAATAATAAATATTTTTAATTTTTATTTAATAAGTACTATTTATCTTACCCGCTGCTGTTTATAAAATAAAGGAATGGCACAAAATCCAGACAAACGTAAGAAATGCAGAGGTTGGAAAAAAATGCTTTACACCAATACAAAATATCCAAGCTGAGAACGAACACAAAAAAAGGCAACGTTGGTACTGAACGAGCGAGAACGAACTGATACTCACAGAGGTTAGCGATAGAGTGCAAACGAATTTCTTCATCACGCTCTTTCTTTAATTAAAATAGCTGCCACAGAGACGGAAAGTGTAGCGTCAAAATTTTAATACTTGTAAGAACTCATGGGCGTAGGTTAGATTTCATATTATATATATATATATTATTAATATTATATATATATATATATTATAATATATATATATATTATAATATATATATATATTAATAATATATATATATTATATATAATATATATATATAATATTATTATATATAGTATATATGGTGTGTGTGTGTAGTGTGGGTGTATGTGTCTAGGGAGGATTTGACTTAAGGACTAGCAAAGGTTGATGATTTTATGTACCTGCTCACACTGATTAATAGACGGTGTGGGTTGGTTAAAGCTTACTATTTTTTTTCTTTTCAAAGCTAATAAAATATTTGGTATATAAAAATATAAAAATGAAAGTATAAAGATAAATAAATCAAAGTCTACAACAGTGTTAAAAATTTTCTTTTATGTGTCCACAAGGGGTGTTAAAAAAATACCTTATTTTGAGAAACGTATAAGTAATTTTTCTAGGGGTTGGCGAGTACTGAGTCCTGAGTGAATTACTATATTTAAAATATAACCTAGCATTAGACACTTAGATTTTCAAGTGATTTTGCAATCTACATTTGTTTCCCGAATTCGCTCATTTTTTTTTTCACTTACTAATATTCTATTGAATACTCATTCTACATAGCCCATTAGCCTGTCTTCGTTCATCGTGTTTCTCACCAAGTCTTACTCTGTCCGCAGAGTGTGAATAGACTTTCATGGTACTCTTGTTGAATACGGTAGCACCAGTGCAATTAATAGACAGATTTTTGATATGAGGAAAAAAGGTAGGTTTCTTTAATGATTTCAGTAACTTCCAAGTCTATAACTTTTGTTTATTCCATTTTTTTTTCACAAGACTTATCCATAAGTCAGTTTTCGGTATGTTTTGTTGATATCAAAATCATAAACTCTAAAAAGCATTATATTTTATCACGCAAACTGCCTAAAGGATTCTTTTACGGATGAACCTAACGTATATAACGGATGCAAATGAAAAAGATGAAATGCAGGCACGTTGCTTTCTTCTGAAATCTAGTCCTCTAAAGAGGATATGAATTGAGTCAAGAAAGGCCAAAGTACATGAACGCTTTACATCATTCAGCAGATTTGTAAATCAAGCAGGATGATTTCTTTAATGTTGTTAGGATTGTACTTTTCTAGGTGGTGCAGTTTTACTAAGAATCAGCAGTAATAACATTGGCGGAAAAGAGCAGATCAGCAATTGTTTGATCAGGCAGCTTTGCAGTGGTCTTTGATAACTTTCAAAATTCTTTCGGCAATGATCAGAGTAACTGCATAAGGTCAAATATTTTTGTTTGAATAATGTTATCAACTGGTCTCAACTAAAGCAAAATATTGCTATACGGAAGAGGTAATAATGAATTGGGTCTTGTTAACGCCGAACAGGATACTAGAAGAAGTCTGAGTTTTTTCTTCTTGTTTGATTGCTGTCTTTTCCTTTGACAATTTCTACACCTTCAACGATTTAATCATTTATCAATCATATTTGTATGGAAAATAACAATACTATGATATTTTTGAGCCCAACGGGTTTCACAAAGTCCTCAAGATGAGTTGGGAATGTATTTTCTTTTTAGGGTGGAGTCTCTGAAAAGGTTTATGTCTTTTATTGTGGCAATAGCATTTCAGAATTTCCAGAATAATGTTTAGGTTATAATGCCAATTAGCCGATGGCTTGGCACAGTGAAAATATAATCCTCTTTTATATTTTACTCGCAGTTTCTTTTGAACTCTACGTTCTTTCCCTGCCATTGCTGAGCAGCCGTCGTACCCTACCTTTAAGGTAGGGACTCAGTGGAACCCTTGAAAGTTAACCAGTTTTAGTATCCAATCTTAAAGAACTTCAGAAGTGATGATAAGGTGAATGGCCATATAGAATAAGAATAGAGAGGTGCTTTCGTAACTGACCAAGTGGATGTGAGGAGAGTGTGGAGGGAACACTTCGAAAATTTGTATGACATTGGCAGTAATGAAAAGGTGATAGTGAATGTGTGTGTGTGGGTTTGATGATGCAAGAAGAAATAGAAGTTTTGGGGATTAGTAATTTTCTTGAGTTTGATAGGCTAAGAGGTGGAAAAGTTGAAAAATGGTGAATCTGCAGGTATCGTAGGTGGAATTACTGGTGAAATATCAAGAATGGAATTTCAAGATGTAATTTGAAATGAATTAATAAGTTGTGTTAAGAAAAAGCGTTTTATGGGAAGGAATAGTTCCGAGAGATTAGAGAAGAGCAGTACTAGTACCCTTATATAAGGGTAAGGGGGATATGGGGAACTGTATGAACTATAGGAGGATTAGTTTATTTAGTGTTGTAGGAAGATATATGCTGGTATTTTGGTTGAAAGAGTACGTCGAGTGACTAGAAAAACTGATTTTATTGAATGAAAATTTGCGTTTAGAATTGTAGAGGATGTGTGGATCAAATTTTTACAATGAAACAAATGATTGAGAAAATGAGAGAGAAGAATAAATCGTTTTAGGTGTTTATGAATTTGCTACAGCGTATGAACAGGATAATAGGAAGCTCTATGACAGGTGTTAGTGATATATGGTGTTGATGGTAGTCTTCTGAATAGAATAAAAAGTATATATGACGATAGTGAAGCTTGTGTAAGAAAAAATGGAGTTGAATGTGATTGGTTTAATATTAATAGCGGAGTGAGGCAGGGATGTGTTATGTCCCTTGGTTATTTAATTATTTGTATGTGGATGGGGTTTATGAAGAATTAAAATGGGGGTGGGAGGGAAAGGTGGAAAAATGATGGAGAATGGAAGAGAGTGGAGTGTGCCCTGCTTGTTGTATGGGGATGATTTGGTATTGTGTGGTGGATCTGAGGAGAGTTTGAAAAGATTTTTAGAGGAGTTTGGATGGGTGTGCAAGAGGAGGAGTTTGAAAGTAAATGTAGATAAGAGTAAGGCTATGGTAGTGAGTGAGGAGAAAGTCCACGGTGTTGAAGTCATGTTAGATGTGAGCAAAACTGGAACGAGTATCTGAGTTTAAATATTTAGGATATATGTTGGATGAAAGGGGAACGGATGCTGCAGAATGTTATAGGAAAGGTGCGAATGGTAGGAAGGTGGCACTTACAATTAAATCCAATGGTGCAAAGTGATTAGATTTACAATCTTAGGGGCGTGTTAGTTGTGAGAAGAATTGATAAAATGAGGAATGAACATATTGGGGAGTTGTGTAGTGTGATGAAGGTCGTAAATGAGAGAATAAACAGGAGTACATTGAGATCGTTGGTCATATGGAAAGGATATATGATAGTCGGTTGGTTAAGCGGGTGTATGGTGGTGAGTGTGTTGGGAATCGGCCGGCTGGGAGACAGAAGAAAATATGGATTGAATCAGTAAAGAAATAACTGAATGAGGGGAATGTGAGTTTGGTAGATGCGAGATGAAAGGGGCATAACAGGAGTGAATGGCGGGATTTTGTGAAGGAGTACGGTTGCGAGCTTTGCCAGTAAGTGAACCCCACATTGACGAGATACCACAGTAGGGGTCCGTTATGGTTTCATGGAGCCTCAGGGTGGATTACGACGATTTCTCACTGGGGGTATAAAAGGAGCGGTAAAAGGCTTTCTTTTCTACTTGCGTAATGTTCTTCTACTACTTTTCCGTCCCGGTGTATACTACGCACCTCACCCCCAATCTGGGGATGGGAAGATGAATAATAAAATAATAATAATAATAATAATAATAATAATAATAATAATAACTAATAATAATAATAATAAGTAATAATAATATAATAAAAATAATAAAAAATAATAATATCATATATAATAATAAAATAACGATAATAATAATAAAAATAATAATAATAAAAAAATAATAATTTAATAATAATAATAATAATAATAATAATAATAATAATAAATAATAATAATATTTTAGCAATTAAAACATTAAGATGTGACTTAGATAACGTTTTTGATTTTATTCAAGATCTAAAAAATATTATTGCTAATATATAAATTTAAGCATTTCCATCTTTTAAAATAAATCGTTTACGAATTAACAGATTTACAGGAGAGAGAAGAAAGAGTATTGTTATTTTAGGTTTCAAAGACGCGTTTCGTCTATGGCTTGAAACATGTCTACTGAGAGGTTACTTCATGTAGAAATCTGAGACTTGAAATTGAATATAATATAATAATTAATCAATGAATCTTAACATTGATATAGTATAATTAAATTCAATATGATATTTAAGCTAACTTCCAAGGTATAACACTCAATGAATTTAAATGACAAAAACGTCCCCTCAGAAGCCCATTTCTTGCCAATGTATTTTTATATTAAATTGTTATTTTTAATGAGAAGTGTAATATGTAATATCTTTGACAGAATAAAATATTATTTATTTTGCTGGACTGTAGCGATGCTGACAAGCTCTGTCAAACAAGCTATTAGAAGTTGTAATTAATAAATGTCGAGGTACAGCCTGACTCAGGGCAGTTAAATTGGTACACAACGTGAGTAGTAATAGAACAGCAAAGCATCTGTTGTGCTAAAGGAAGATGACAGTTGTTTGGACTTATGGTATGGTCTGACTTTAATTTTTGAGGTGTCCTTAGTTTTGAGGTGAGAGTTCAAATATTACGAAGGCATTTCTCTTCTGTATTGAGGTTTATAACATTAGGAATAAAAGCACAAAATAATACTCAATTACTTTTCTGATTCATTTTTACTTTCTTTATTATATAATTTTGTAATGGTTTTTATTAATTAAATTTTTCAACTGAATATTGGTGGATGATCACGTTAATTAAATTTCTACTTAATGCGGCAAATTTCTTTCATCAAAGTTTTCCAAGTTGAACATAGGTTGTATGCTCTGTCAACTAAAATTTTTTACCATAGATTCTTTGTAAATAGTCGGTGAATATGATCCATAGTTTTCGTATACAGACCATTATCACGTGGTGTTTGGACAATGATGCCTGTAGTAATTGAGCCGTCAGAATTTAATATTGATTTTGACTGTCTAAAACAAATAGCATTAATTAACCTAAGTTCGTATGTAAATATATAACATCAGTTTCATCAATAAGAATTCAGAGTCTGTCATGCTTAAAATTTACATCGAAACTAGGTTAATAATGCTATCTCTGTTTTTTTAGACATCAAAATCAATATTAATTCTGGACGGCTCCATTATTACAGGCATTCATGTCAAACCCACAGATAATGGTCTGTATATGAAATATGGATCTTATTCACCGCCGACTATTTACAAAGAACCTATCGTAAAAACTTTAGTTTATAGAGCATACATACAACCTATGGTCAACTTGGGAAAACTTTTGATGAAGAAATTTTGCTCGCATTTAGTAAAATTTAATTAACTGTGATCATCCACAATATTCAGTTGAATAATTGTAATTTTTAAAAAACCATTACAAAATTATATATAAAGAAAGTAAAAATAATCAGAAAATTCGATAAATTTCTTCTTCAAAACTTCCAATGCTATAGACTTTCAATAAAGAAGAGAAGTGCTTTCGTAATATTTCTCACCTCAAACTAAAGACACCTCAAAAAATTTAAAGTCACTATACCATAAGTCCAAACAACCTTCATCTTCCTTTAGCAACACAAGAGATGCTTTACCCGACAACCATCACGTTGTGTAACAATTTAACTGCCCTGATTCAGACTGTACGTCGACATAATATATATTTTACACCGACGAATAGATTGTCGGACTGGGCATATCAACATCTCTACAGTCCAATAAAAATATTTGAACATTTCAAACCCACAAATCTTCAATCAACTTTTTTGTAAAAATTCTTGCATCTTCCACAATATTTTTCGGATCAATGGTGAAGTCCCAGAAACTAAAATTGCGGAGGCACTTCTAACATCGAAAACAACGCAGACCAGACATTAAACATAAAATTTAATGTATTATCTGTTAGACTAAATATCATTTGATTTAGTTATTATATATCAATTTAAGATTCAGTGATTTAATTATTATTTCAATTAAGACTCATTCGCTACAAGAAAGTAACCCTATGAAAAATGTCCTCAAGTAATATGGGACGAAAACGCGTCGGGAAACCTAAATAAATATATCTTCTTTCTTCTCTGCTGTAAATTGTTTTCTAAGAATAGTCAAATAAGTTTTTATTTATTTATCAGAAATAATATTAATTTTTGGAATAAAATAAAAAATTTTTGTAAATCAGTAATAATAAAATAATAATAATAATATAATAATAATTAATAATAATAATAATAATAATAATAATAATTAATAAAATAATAATAATAATTTTCGCAGCTGTAATATTCTATAATTATAATAATGATAATAATATCGATAATATAAAAATAATAATAATAATAATAATAATAATAATAATAATGAATAATATAATATATGAATACATAATAATAATAATCAAAATAATAATAATTAACAAGTATTAATAATAATAATTAAATAATTATTATTATTATTATTATTTTTTATTTTATTTTATTAATTATTATTATATCATTATTATATTATTATTAAATAATTATTATTAATATTATTATATTATATTATTATTATTGTAATGGATTGGTTGAAAAAGATATTACATTATATGTCATAAACTTACTCTTCTAGCAAGATAAACAATTCCTTGCTCAGGCCCCCGTGACAATACAACAACCAATTAACACTTTCCAAAATTCTCAAAAGTTGGAATGTATTGAATCTAATCCTCATGTAGACTGAGTGATCCTCCTTTGCTATACTGCAATGCAATTTTATACTCAAAAATTAACCAACCGTATCTCCCTGAAGATCCTTCATCAAAAGTGAACAACGGTTTGATACGGTTTTGTTGCTTTATAGTGAAAACCAGGGTCAATGCTCAATATTACCGTTATCAAAAAATGAACTTACCCGTTTTACTGATCAATTGTTTTGATCATGAAATCAATTTCTTTGAGACCCTCAAATAATAGCTATTTGAATATTTGAATAAATAAGAAAGTAAACTACCTAAGAAAATACTCAATGGAAAAATACTAAATAATAATTAAAAATAATTTATAAAAAAAAAATAAATACTCTGCTTTTTACAAAACTAAAGTTTTATGCATGCCATGGTACATGTAATAGAGTCCGCAAGATATCACGTACATGCGCCAACGAATGGATTAGAACCTCAGTACCACATATCAATTATATTTATGCTTAGAATATATCTCTTGCCAATATAGATCAACGACGCATACATATGACATGTAATTAGTTAGCATCTGAAGTGCATGATGATATATACAAACCCTGTGATACACATAACAAAATACTCTAACATTAATTTATACAGATCCTCGCCAATAAATAGTATATATATAATATAATAAATATGTATAATATGAAAAGTTTCAAATATTCACAAAAGATATATTAAACAAAATATATAGACCTGTTTGACTTGATAGGTAATCTTAAGTCTTTACTTGAAATTAATCGAGATTTTGAAATTTTAAAAAAGCATCGATTCGCCAATGTGAACAAGTAATAAACGATCAGCGGTACTTTTGTACTATAACTTGTTTCTCTAATGCAAAAGAGTTGCGCCTATTAGTGATTAAATAATTCTTTCGTTGCAAACAAAAAAATTTGTGAATACAAACGATAACCATATGTTAATAAATAAATTTTAAACTTACAAATGTTTTATATATCACGCAAATAATATAATAAATTGCGAAACTTCAAAAATACTAAAAATAAATTACAATAAGTACAACAGCTTACTGCCAGTAACAATCTAGCACAATTCAAATGCATATTACTCTTTACAGAATTGCATATCGCAGACGACACTTTTGAATAAGCCATGCATATATAAAATACAACCTACTCACAATTGCTTTTTCAGAACATCAACTTAATCACCTTAAAACCTAATAAAGAACATATAACAATATTTAATATACGAATCTGCAAATGTTTCTCTCGCCCTTAAAGAAAAAACAAAATATTTCATTTAATATTTGGCACTAGACAAAGCACTTCTTTGTTACGAAAATACACAATCTAACATATAATAAAAATGGATCGAGACATACGAGGCATTTTTAGGTACCAACTATATACAACTTTTTTTAACAACAATGAAAAGCGGAAAAGATGAAAATTATATTAAGAATAGTCAATGATAAATGAAAATTTAGAGTAATTAAGATCCACCTTTAACGAATTTTTCCCCCCCCAAAACCATATCCCCCCTTAAAAATCAGCAAAGTAAAAATAATGTATACATTTATAATTAATTTAGTAAAACCAATAATACAAGACATCTGAAGGAAGGCGTGATTGGTATTCCTTGACTTTTAACTTTTTACTTAAAGGAAAACAATCTTTAATTCCATTCAGAATAAAGAAACTAATAAATCGAACATTATGAGCTTCCACACCTTCAACAAAACATCATTCATAAAATATAAATATCATATTTATTGCCAAAAATAAAACTACTTTATATAATATAAGGTAATACGAAGTGTCCTACAAGATTATATAAAAAGTTTTATTATGCACTGAAAATAATATAATAATAATAATAATAATAATAAAATAATAATAATAATAATAATAAATGAAAATAATAATAGATAATAATAATATATAAAATAATAATATAATAATAATAAATATTAATAAAGCTTTATTAACAACGACCACTAAAGTCAGAATTTAAAAGTTAAGTCTAAAAGATGAGTTCTCATTGGTTATTGGTTCTCCTTACCAATACATAAACATATTTAAAAGCATTGACCGCCTAGAACCAGGAACTAGCTAATGTTTTTGAAAGTATAGGGCATGCTGGAATTATGAGCAGGTACCTTATTTTAAACAAATATGAGTTCAATTTATATACTTCATGTACTCCTGCATTACATCTTTGGCCCTACCCAACCATGAGCAAAACTTTTGGGGTTTTACATTTTTGCTTTATTTTACAGGATGAAAAACATTGTTTCATTTTCATAGCGCTCCTTCTTCTGTAGAGGCTTCTGAAGGTACCAACCCAATGTTATCGGCAATACGATCTGCTTAAGATAGTCAGCTATTGACGTTATCTCTCCCAGTAATATGGTTTAGGATCAAACCTGAATCTTTGAAGTACAAAGACCTACCTCATTTCACATTATTTTCATACTCTTCTTGTTCATAGCCGTCAGCGGTCTATGAAGTCTGAGCTGAAGGACAATTCCCTTCCCATGAGAGGTATGGCTTCGAACTTTCTGATGGCCCATGACATCGCTAACGCTCGTTCTCACAACAGTTGAATACCTTTGTTGGGTTGCAGACAATTTCATTACTCCATAATGCGATAGGATGGAGAATTCCTCCGTCTCCTGTAGGAAGGACAAATCCCACGTGAAAGTGCCGGATGCATCCACCTGTAACGTGAATGTCTTCTCCAACTCTGCATCTTCAAGAGTTGGTTTCGAGCTTAAAAGCTTCTTTCAACTTTTCGAACGCCTGATGATGTATGGATTCCCACCTACTCCGTTGCTTCAACCATTCTTTTTAGGTCATCAATGGCCGCTGCAATTTGTTTGACAATAGTTTCTTTAACCAAAATCCTGGTAGTACCCATGAGCCCTAAGAAAGAAACCTTACTTGCATTCTTATTCTATAGGTGGCTCTGTCTTCTAATCTCTGATTACATGCTCATGTAATCCTTAGTGCCAATTGCAAATAAATGACCTAAAAACTCAACACTCGACGAGGCGAACTCGCACTTCGGTCGGTCTGACTGGTAATCCTCTCTGGAGTCTTGTAGTACATGACTCAAATGTAATTGTATGCTCGCGCCCAGGTCTGGGAATGGAACGAAAATGATTATCATCGATGTAAAATCGACATCGTTTAATTCCATCCAATCCTGCGCATTGACTCTCACAAAGCGTTGCTCCGCATTTACCATAACCGATATGGCCAGCTTGAGGTAGTAAAATGTCATCTCGTTGAAAAACTCGTTTTATGACAATGCTCAAAGGCTTTATTTTAATTTCCAGTAAGCCTTGGTAGGTCAGTTTTGTATAAACTTATCCTTGGTCAAAACTTGGTGAATAAGTCGGGGTCGTGGTCATGGGCATCAGGATCGACGACCGTAATCCTGTTGTTTAAGGCCTATAATCGTAGCAATACCCTTTAACTCCCGCCTTTTTCTGGACAACCGACCACTGGCGCTTGAGTATGGCGACAGTGGAAGGAACAATGATAACATCCGGATCATTTTATATCTGTTCCCTTCTTCAGCTTCCGTCCTCGTCGTGAAAGTAATTGTAATGGCTCATCTGATGGGGGTATCATCTATGGAGCAATTGCATATAGTATTCTTCGCGGTGCAGCACGTCGTAAAAATATTCTTCATGCTTTTCTAGATACTCCATTAACTCTCTCCTCATAAAAAAATTCTCAGATCTGTTTGATGTCCTTACTGATCTTAGTGTCGGACAACCTCTCTTTCTGTACCATCGTAGAATCTACTAAATGAATATTTTCTTCGTTTTCGGTGTCCAAACCGTCATGCAGAAAGTCAGATCCCTATATTCCCGCTGTATGTGTGGGGTGGTCCGGTCTCTACTTCTTCCTTACTTCACTCTCCTCTCTCTACAATATATTTCTTGTAGCATTGAATGTGATTACGTTTTAATCAATCAGAACGGCTCTTATAGTATCGCTTACATACCAATTCAACCACTGTGTAGGCCCGCGCATCTCAATCAGCATCATTATTGTAAAGGAATCGGTAGGAGAGACGAGAGCTAAGTCTCCTACTCTTCAGCTTTCTGGTCTTTCGCCTTTGTCGTAATAGTCTCTTTTGTAAAATTTGGCTTTTACGCTAAGTTTTTCTCTAGCCAAGCTTTAGTATTGTTTCGTTGTAGCCTCTGTTGTCGTACAATCATAATCACACTACCGCTTATGTTGATCAACTTATCACAACGCCATATCTTTCAAGTTCATAATATCTCCTGCAACATTTCGTCGGATCAGTGCATATTGGACCCAATCGCACAGTCCCTTCGTACTAGGAGCTCGAATGGAGGAGAATCCCTGTGGATCCCTGTGGGCCCTCCTATATGCAGAACACTAATGCTCTAGATTGTGCCTACCCTCACTGTGACTCACTGCACATCACTTTCTGAGCATTGAGTTTAGGGTACCGTTGAACTTTTTTGATGTGAGGCCTTGACATCATGGGTGGCTATACATATGGAAACTTATGCTTAAGGTTAAGTCATATTCGTCACACATCCCTCATTAACTCCAGATGAAATAAATTGACGCAGACCATTGTCACTGAGTCATTTGCTTCGGCACCCCAACCTCAGGAAAATAGATAACCAAGCCTTTCGGTAACCCTTCTGTGCAGTTATGCCTCTTAAGAGGTACAGCTCAGGAATAGCGCGTGGCAGCATTCCACAAGCGTTAGGCACATACTGATGCCTTCTGAAACGTTGAGATTGGGCCGATCAGGTCGATAATTACCCTTTGGAACGGCTCCTCAATGATGGGCATGGACAGCAGCGGTTTTCTTACTGAGCCTTTTCGGCACGTCCTCTGACATATGGTTCACATAGAGATAAAATGTTTGTTACAATTCCATAGACTATATCGTCTAGGCGAAAAAGACTGCTCTGGTAATTTTACCTTGCTTCTTTACTCGCCTGAGACGCACCAAGACTTCAATTCATGTGCACCTTCAATAACTCTACTCCTATACTCTTTTGGTACACCAAAGTAAATTCTCTTCCTGCTGAGGTTTCTTCTATTAACTCTCTCACATAGCACCCCATTCTTTACTACGAAACATACTGTTCTCATCTTTCTACTGACCTCCATATCCTCTGCAGAGTAAAATCGTCTTTTTGCTTACTTTTAAAAGTCTCCCGATCACTAACAAGTTCCTGTAATATCGTTCACCGTCGAGTTAATCTCTCCTTCACCCCAGTACATTCTTCTCCTGCGAACACTTATTGTGTGGAGCGGCTTACATCACCTCTCATTGTCTCACCATCTTCGTTAGTACCATCTGTTTCGTCAGACCAATATGTACTTTCTGTCAAATCGATGTCACCTGTACACCCCGGTACTATCCGTAACCTCTTCAACGTCTTTTTAAGTGGTTCTCGTTAGGGACTTTATTCAATTCTTCTTTTCTGTAACCTCTTCACCCTTCGATGAACATTGGGCCTATCTTCACATTCAGTGATGGCTCGCGGCTGGTTTCGAACACGTCTCTTTCATTGACGTTCCAAAGATTGTGGAACTGAGACAGGTTTCCTCTGTAAAATTCTTTTCCACCTCCAACTCCGCGCATTCAAACTATAATTTTTTGAACAGATTCTGTCCTGAGAATCTTCCTCAGCGTTCTCAGCGATGGAGACCAGCATACTTCTACGGTTATGCTCGTCCTCTACATTACGAAGACCTCGACACACACAGTCGACTCCCATGCGAGGTTAGGCTGACTCAGGGGTAAATGCCACCTTGACATTCCCCAATTGACTAAATCATAAGCGACTCCCGGCAGCACTGCTGCGTCGTCCTACCCACATAGTAAGGGGTATCCACATCTATGTTCGCGAGAGGAGCTTCTATCACCACACCGTACCGTCCAGCAATCTTATCTTCATGTTGTCTCCCACATAACACCTCTTAGGTACGAATTTCTCTCGCACAACTACTACTACATTACAACCAGTAAATCATATCGGAGTGGTTTTTGATGATACGCCAATTCACCGTCCAATAAGTTTTATCAGGTAGTGTGACAAACTTGTCATTTTCTCAATTCTCACTTACTTCATTCAGGAAGATTCGGTAACTCTAATCACCTGAAAAGACACATTTCAAAGGACTATTATGCCAGCTATCAGAAACTAATCCGGATGCTCCCGTTGCCTATTACTTTCTTCTTTGTTTGCTGAACTAAACTATGTGATCACTCATACCACTACTGTTTAGATAATAACGGACGGGCCGTCTAGCAGTCTCTAGCCAGAAGAATGCCACTCTCCTCTGAAACAACTTTGCTAGCACGTGATCAACGCCCGGGCTCACTGAACCTACTGCGAACTAATGATTCTGTCTGTCGACCGCTCTATCCGCTATCCGCACTGAATCTTACTTGTCATGTTTGTTGCCCTTGAATGTATGTTGGTCACACTTTCTATGATTACTATTCGTCAGAGTAACCACTGCCTCTCGATGCTACAAATATGATTATTATTCAGTTATAGATGGCTTTTATCCGGTGATGTGAATTGCCTGCGTGACTGTTTGTGTATGAAATTTAAATGATGAGCTTTCCATAATATTTCACTCTCGAACTAAAACATATATATCTCTCCGGATATTTTCTTCTGTGTTTCCCTTAGCGTATAGCTGGGCGATTCTTTCGAGGACGATATTAATACTTGTCAACTGAGAAAAACTCAATGAGGATCATCTGGTGTCATCGTTAAGTTTAATGATTTTCTTAAAAACAATTTCCTAACCCTAATAGTTAAACCAGCTTCCCAAAGGAGGAGATACGCAAGCAAAGAGTTCATAAGAGAGATGTTCATTGCATTGGCGAACAGTATTAAAAAATTAATGTTATAATTCTGCTTTTAGAAAGTTATTGAAAAGAGACAGAGTAATAGAATTAATAAAATAAAATGTCCTAGACTTAACCTTTTGAAGAACCGTGTAGGTGTGTGTGCGTGCGTGTGTAGGTGTGTGTGTGCATGCGTGCGTGTGTAGGCATGTGGGGTGTGTGTCCTTCAGTATGTGACACATACTCCTTTCAGGATCGCTATTTTTAAAGGACGTACCGTTGTCCACTACTACAACATCTGCAGCTGACCGATTGGAAAAGAAATCAGAGAATAGGTTACTGAAAGGAGAAAGATACTGTAAGAGGAAATATGAGAAATCATATAGCTTTGTTTGAGACAATTGAAACTTTTGTAAGCTTTGATATGTGAAGACAATGGCGAAAGGTTTTCAAAAATTTTGAAGTTCATTACGAAGGGTCAGAGACATGAAAAAGATCCCCGATCTTAGACGTTTTCAAGTGTTAAAAAGTTTCCAAATCATTCTGTTAATGATAGGATTTCGAAAACTTTTGTATAGAACAAGATTTTGGACAATTAGTTGGACAGTAGTTTGATAGTTAGTGAGTTGAAAGTGAGAATCTTCTTTTTTTTTGTTTTTTTGTTTTTTTGTTTTTTAGCACAGTGTGAATAAACATATCTTACAGTCAGCCAGTGAAAGGTCGAAATTAATATTAATCCCAAGTTTTGAAAATAGTTTGAGGAATACCATCAGGACAGTACGTATCCTTACTAATGATATGAGAGAGAACAGATATCACATCTTTAGATGATAATAGAATGTCAGGGATTACAGATTTGAACTGGTAGAAGAAGGAAAGGCACCGGGATATATATATATATATATTATATAATATTAATATTATATATTATATATATTATAAATAATATATATATATAATATATATATTATATATATATAATATATATATATTTATATATATATCTCTATATATATTATATATATATATATATATATATATATATATAATATATATATAATATATTATATAATTATATATATATATATATAATATATATATATATATATATAATATATATATATATATATATATATTATATTTATCATATTATTATATAGTGGTATATATATATATAGACTATTATAATTATATATATATTATATATATATATATATATATATAATATATAATATATATATATATATATTCATATATATATAATATATATATATAATATATTATATATATATATATATATTCATATATATATATATATATATATATTATTAATATATATATATATATAATATATATATATATATATATATATATATAATATATATATATATTTTATATCTATTCAACAATTTAGATCTGAATTCTTTTTAATTTTAACTCGAAAATAAAATATTTTTTTTATTTTAGTAGAAGGGAGTGGAAAAAACTTTGAGGTTTTAATTATGTTAAATGAGGATAAATTTATTTCTTATTCACCATTTTCTTTTCGGGATAATGTGCGCTTTTGGATATATATATATAATATATATATATAACTATATATATATATATATATATATATATATAATATATATAATATATATATAATATAAATATAGTAATATATATTATAATATATTTTATATATATATTTATATATATATACTACTTATATTATATAATATATTATTACTTATATTATAGATATATATATATATAATTATAAATTATATATATATATATAGAGGTTATATATATATATTATATACGCTATATAGTAGGCTAGGTTTCGGAGGAAGTTCACCGACCTTTTTTGACCTTTTTTTGACCGCGACCTGTTTTGGCAACCTGACTTTTTTACCTTAACTTTTTTTGCGCCTTGATTTTTTGAAACCCAAATTTTTTGAGAACCACCAAATTTTGAGAACCCCACAAGTTTTGAGAACCCCAATTTTTGAGAACCCCAATTTTTGAGAACAACCCAATTTTTTGAGAACCCAAATTTTTGAAAACCTATTTTTTGAACCCCCAAAATTTTTTGAGAACACCCTAATTTTTGGCAATCCTTAATTTTTAGGCAGCCTAATTTTTCTCGCAACCCTAATTTTTTTGCAACCCTAATTTTTATTCAACCCTTCGAAGAAGGGTTTGCGCCAAACGGTTGCGTAAGCAACCGTTGTACGTACCCACCCTAATTTTCGACCAACCTTTGGTCTTCCATGGTATTTTTTGCCCACGGTAATTTTGGCCACCCTTTAGGGCTAAGCCCGTTTGATGTCTTAACCCTGTTGACCATTATATTCGCTTTACATTGTCAATACCCATGGGATTTCTTGGCCCACGCTAATTTTTACCCACTCGTGGCCCACTCACATATTTCGTGCCTAACTTGAACGTATGTATGGATCTATCCTAACTGATGATGCCATCACACACCACAACCCACACACACCAACACACACACACACCACACACCACACACCAACAACACACACTTACACATAGACACACATTCACTATGACAGTTACACTCACCCAATATACTTGCATTACAATTTACACTATTCACAGTACAAGACAACACGACCAAGCCTTTGTCTCCCTGTCAATTTTGCCACCCCTATTATTAGCCATCCCTATTTCGCAGCCCTTAATATTTTCGCCAACCTTTGTATTCTACGAAAATTTTGCATGCCTCAGCCATTATTGATGCCCAACTTTAATGGTCTCCCATACACCGTAAGAAGTATCTTAGTTGATGTTTCTCTATAGTTTTATGATTATTCTATGACGCCAGCCCGTGAGTCCAAGTAGAGTGCCAATGAGGCTAAATGAGCCAAGTGAAGTGCTAATGAGTGCAAGTGAAGTGCCACATTAGTGCAAGTGCATGACCACATATACCAATGAGTTGCCACTTTTTTCAAGCCTTTCTAGCCTCCCCTGAACCCCGAATAGCCCTAATATGGGGTCTACCCCTAGTTATAATGTATGAGAGAATCGAATTGGTGCTATATTACAAGTTGCTACAATGCTTACCTAACTATGAGTTAGTATTTCTACACACTTAATACCACGACTGCATACTATATCTAGAGTTACCATTGTTGAGACAGGGCCCAGCACGTTTCAGTCCGAGTTCCGCGTCCCGCAGGTCGCCCCTCGCGAACCGCCGCGCGTAGCGCCCGCAGCGCATATACCGCCGCGCGTGCGCCCGCAGGCCAATATTCAGCGTAACCGCCCCGCGCGCCCCGCAGCCGCCATACCCCCGCTTACCCCCGCCGCGGGCGTCAGCAGACGCAACAATTCCGCGCGAACGAAAAAAATATGATATCAATGTAAACTTTCATAAGAAATTTCTTTTCAAAATATACTATGGTCATTCATTTTTACTACAATTTTACGAAATTTTATTTAAAAACAATATATTTTACATACCTATAAAGCAGTAAATCAGTAAAACAATAGAGGTTACCTAACACCTAGGGATTAGTATGCTTTTGTACTGCTTTACTGCTTTAACTTCTGCTTTACTGCTTTAACTCATGTTTTACGACTATTAACTTCACATGTTTTCCGCTTTAATCATAAATTTATTACATTAATACTTAAAGCCAGTAAATCAGTAAATCAAGAAGTCAAACCATAAGGATTCAGTATGCTTGTTTTACTGCTTTACTGCTTTAACTTTTCTGCTTTACTTCTGCTTTACTGCTAACTTTCTGCTTTACTGATTTAACTCATATATTATTACATTATGTTTCTTTATATATTTTTATTTGTTTTATTACTTTTTATTATATTTCTATTTTTATTTTTGTTTAACTACTTTTTTTTTTATTTTAATTTGTATGTAAGAATAAAAACACACAGAGTTCCTATATATAAACAGTTTATTTAATGCAACAATTGTACGAAATTTTATTAAAAATATATTACTTTACAGCCTTAAAAACAGTAAAACAAGTAAATCAATACAGGTATTTGCAGCAACAAGGGTTATAAGTTTTGATTACTGCTTTACAGCTTAATATCCATTATTCATTATTCAATTACGAGATGATGTGGAGCACATTTACGTTCACGAAGTCCGGCTACATTCGTCTTCGTAGCTGGTCCGAAGGCTGGGTAAACCTTTCTATTATTAAATATTTAGAGGGAAATGGAATTTTTGACAAGACCTGTAAAAATCAAGATGGTTTATATGTTTTCAGAAAAATTAAAGATATATAAAGATGTGATTCAATTTCATGAAGGCATATACAATATTAGATCGCTGGAAAAGTGATCATGCATGTAATTATTTATTAGATGATTTAATGCACAATTGAATTTGGAAATAGAGAAGCGTTCAGTTTATTCTCACCATCTAAATGTCTCTGTGTTTTTCATAACGCAGAATATTTTTCTTCAAAGCAAGCATATGCGAAGTAGTTTCTCTTAAACACACGTATTTACTTCTGTTGGACAGAGAAGCACATGAGCAATTAATGTATCTGGCCAACTCAAATGTTTCCTCTTCAAAGAAAGAGTTTCTTAATATAGTATATAAAAGGGTTACTTTCAATCCCCTACGGTCTATTTGATAGTGTGGAAACTTCACCCCAAAACCGCAAGAGTGCTGCTCCGTACCAACTTTCTGCCCTATAAGATAGAAACTGTATACATACCTGAATTATGAGTGCTCTAGTTGCAAAGTATTATCTCTTATAAAAACATTTAAAAAGGGAAACCATCTGAAAAAACGTAAACTCAATTAGTAAGATGAGAAATCTCATCCAGTGTGTATTGTAAGTCTGTTTAATCTTAAAAAGAAAGGTTCCTCTTAAACAGAGCCTCAGAAAGTAGCTACGGCAGTTATAGAAACTCATTAAAAACTCTCCCTAACATTAAAAATTTGGAAAAAAAAAGAAGTTACTACAGAAGGGAGGGATTCCTTCCATTACTCTTCTCCGTTAAAGCTCCCTGAAAACTAAGTGGTTGTCCCCATAATGAGAAGGTGCTTGTACTTCATATAATGAGCTATGAAAAGAAGTTATAATATACTGCAGCTGTACAGAATTTAGTTCCTCAGATTCATTTCACAACTTCAATATGGCCAGTTATTGCCGCACATTGCGCAAAATCCACAATCACAGTTCATCATTCAACACCCCATACACGCAATATTACAAGCCCATTACATTACAGCTCTTTCACATCACAGCAACGCTGCACAACAGAATCCTTATATTGTGAACGGATCATTATCTTCAGCAGCCTCTACCCCCTAGCTTATATGATCCTAAAGTGGATCAGATAACCAATTGAAAGAAGTGTATCGGATATTAAATTCAGACATTAAAATCCATGAGAAACGCATCTTATACCAGGATGCCATACAAAAAGTTGATAGATCTTAAGACCTTCAACCTACAATCCATCCTACTTTCCGCTAACCGATTGTGTTAGAATAATACCATGAAGTAATAACTGAAGTGAAATGAAGATAAATCTAAAATATCCTAGAGGAGAGCTTAACTATTAGAGTGCGTATTATAAATTATTAGCTATTATATTAATATTTTAAAAGACCAATTAACTTTGAATGAAGCAGGCAGATCGTAATTGATGATGAAATATTTAAAGGATCACAATATTGTGGTTATAGCTGATCCTCCACGTAACTGAGAAGAAAGCCTGTAAAACGATTGAATGATATCAAAACAGAATTAGACTATTAATATTCCCCAGAACTTATAATCTTAAATACAGACGATTAGCAGACTTAGATAAATATCCCAATAGACACCAAGACACTGACCTTCAAGTCATCAGAACCCTCTACGCATCAGATAATTTTAACGTGTTACAGAGGCCGAATAAGAAAACAACCTTATAAAGCCTATTTGTATTAAATCGTAATTATGTATTATCATATATTATTTTAGTTTTAATGTTTGTTATAAATAAATTTTATTTTAAATCTTTTTCTTTTTCTTATCCCCTGGGACCTAATATCACATTTTTGTGCACAAATAATATATATATATATTATATATATATATATATATAATATATACTATATATTATTAATATATATATATAGATATATATATATATATTATACTATATATAGTATAATATTTTTAATCATTGCACGTGTGTCAGTGTACAACATGGAGTCGAAGGAGGTAGTTGATAAGTATTTACTTCAATCTATGCGACCATAGTTTTGGGGGTTTCAACTAGTTAGCTTTAAGGTATTCCTAATATCTGAGAAAAAAGAGTAAAAAAGCATATTTGGATGGTCAAGAGCATTACTCTACAATAAACCTGTAAGAAAAAAATTCCTACACGAAAACCATAATCTCCGCAGCTCATAGCAATATTTGGCAGTTAGCATTTATCAGGAAATTGATTAAATACAGCTCTTATAATGAAGGCTTCAAATATATTTACTTTTATACAATTCCGTATTTACTCGAATACTTGTGGTTTGAAGCCAATAAAGATAAAAATCAGCTACAGTTCCGATGCCTTTACTTGAAATTTATAGAGACGATCAGAAGAAAACCTAAATCTTTGACAGATTCAGGAGGAATTCAAGCGGCGAAGTTCAGGAATGCTCTGGGAGTATGGTATAAGCTATATACCAATACATTTTCGTAACAAAGCGCTATACGTTGAAAGAGTCCCAAACTGTACTATTAAAGAACGCAACATAGCTATTTTACTAAAAATGAATACTTTTAAATATATTGATCAATACTGGACGATCTGGCTCTATTCTTATACATTCTTACCATAAACTATAAAGCAACTCCTTATAGATGTCAAAAAACTACGACGCCGTAGAACCCAACTTACTGAAAAAGAAAACAAAATAACAAATAATTCAGGAATAAAGCGTAAACCGATTATGTAAGAGTTTCCTCGAACAGAGATGTTTAAGAAAGGATATAACTCCGTTGACTACGGAAGTTTTAAAGTCCACAATATCCGACAATTCAGTCGTGATAGTTTAAAGTTATATTATCTTGAAGATTTAAATGGTGAAAATATAAAAGGCCGATTCTTATAAACAGGAAATACAAAAAGTAAAGTTCAATCCTGTAACTCATGAATTATAAAATTGAAAAAATTAGCATATCAGGAAAAAAGGAAAAAAAGCCGTTACTTGTTCAATCATCCAATTCACCCTGTTAGTTAATACTTATATAAAAGCAAGTAAGTTAAGAATCATAATTCAGTTTCAATTACAATCATGGAGAGTCGTATATCACTCTTTATATACTCTGCACTTCTTCAAGCCTCTTGGATTTACATCCTGATTAATAAACCTCTCGCATTTACAACTGTGTAATGAATCATATAACAGCTGAAAGTTAGAGGATACGAAGAGGATTATGTGAAATATATTAAATACGGGACATAGAAAATTTTTACCTCACCAATCTATTCTGGATGTTTGGCTGTACAGAAGTGTAGAATGTGTTAACTATTAACAAGTGAAAGATACCTCGATGATCTGCCTAGTCCAGGAATTGGCACAAAGCAAATTCACTTCGTTGAAGAATTTTACTTTGCGAAGGTCATATTTTAAGTCGTGTTTTTTTTTGCGGGGGGGGGGGGCCTTTTGGCTTTTATTTTTTTTTTTTCAAGTTTTCACTTTTAAACGTTCTCTTTGATATGAGTACTATGTGTAAGGATCTGGTATACAAAAACTGAAAGCTCCCTATGAAATAAAGATAATATCTTTAAGATCCAAAAGACTGTAAACCTGCGAGACGCGACACGTATTTTTCTTCAGACGTCCCATGCAGCTAACATATCGAAACTGAGCTGAGCTGTATAATACTTCATATATCCCATTACCTAATGTTGAAGAATTCTATTATCTGTGGAGAATAAACCTTGACTTGCATGAACAAAAAGACGACGCAGACCGGTACTGCATTACTACATGTACCCGTCCGATATGCTCAATCCACCCAGGTATGGCTTATTATATACAAATAATAAGTGATCATCCAAATATGTAGTAATACAAAGCTCCTTTAATTAAGGTAGTATATTTCCCAAAGAGAGTAAAGTCATAACATTATTGATGTTCAATTATCTACCTCTGAATAGTCAAATTTTGACTCATGTACGCTTGGCATATAAAAGATGTAGAAGGAAATTCCTTCCCCTTTACATACGGCACATTGTTATGCAAATTAGAAAGAAGCAGATGCAGTAATTACAGGATAATGGAATATATATAAGAAGCTGAGGTCAACTATAATTTTTCATTCATTAACATACTTCGCACAGTGCTAAAGACGATAGTATAAAGAAGTACTCGTCAATAATGACGAAGAAAGGTATTTCACGGGGAACAAAAAATGAAGAGGTATGGCCTTTGTGGATTTTTTGCAGCTATGGAGAAGTGCAAGGCCTCTACTCAGAAAAGGGTGGGGAATATATATGTAAAAAAGCTATAAGTAAACAGGTTGCATACTAATCTCAGATATTGTGCAGGAAATAATCCTCTACAGCATTAAAATGACGATAAGCCGATGTCAGATGAGATGTGGGAGATGTTAAGCGTAACAATAAGACGTAAATGTCAGACAAGGTCGAGGAATCAAGAAGATTTCTATAATGAAAAAGACTTAGCGGAAAAAAACTCTAAAGAAAAAATGTATTGTTGTATTTGCCTATTTAATTTACTAACTAATAAATTTTACACGATGTGTGTATAAAGTAAGCTTTTTCATGAAATGATTCATTATACGCCAGAGCGCGCACATACAAGATGCATTTCCTCCATCCCTCTCTAGTCCTGATTTTTGTAAGAGTGAATTGGATCTCTTCTCCATGAACCCACAGATTAGCGTTAGCGAGTTCAACTTTATCAGGATTAATCCTCTGCATTCAATTACCAATACCGAAAATGTTCCTCTAGAGTTCAATATTCCAGGCATTACTGAACAGACCATTAGGATCCCTCTAATGTGTCTTTATAATGTAAAAACAATGACAACCTGATGTAACAGATCTTCCTAGTGAATTGACCATATATAATTACAGAATCCAAATTTCCTTCTTACATGGTTTCAACCCAGGTTGAAGTCTATCCTAACGGAACTTCACTAGGTGCGTCAGCTGCTAATTATCCCTTTAAGGACGCCATAGAGAACATTTGTTAAATTATTCAGACGATCGAACAATCTCATTCAAATTTCATGTGTTTTTATAGCTTCAAGATTGAAGCTGCACATATAGATAAAGCAGCTAAAGTCATAAATAATACTAATGAATTTTACGGTCGATTTAATGCGATATCTTCTCTCAAGAAAGACTCATTTCTACCATCTGTAGATATAGAATCATTTTATCACGTCAAATCACTAAATTTGCTCTTAAATAAAAAGTAAAACCTAATGCTACAGCTGTATGTCCGAACCTAAGGCTTTCAAACTGTTGGAGGCTTATCTCTTTGTCAGAAAAGTGAAATTATCCCCACAGCGGCAATTGGAAATTGAAAATTCGCTTATGAATACTACAGCAAGTACCCTATTAAGAGAGTAGAAACCAAGAATATTAATTTCGTCAAGATATCGAGTCATCAATATCCCTAACATGTGCACGGAAATTTACCACAGAAAATAATAATAGGGATTTGTGGAACATGAAGCACTACTCCGCGGAATTATAAAAAGCCCCTATAAATCACACCTTTCGCCTTAGAAGGTATCAGTTTACATGTGAATGGACTTCCTCACGGCCGTGATTATGAAATGTTATACAACGTAGACCTATCTCTCTTACTCGACCTTTTTACGACTTAATAGCCACTACTGTATCATGTAATGATAGTGAACAGGCTTAAATCTTGAAGAATACCCAAAGAATAGTAATTTATACGCCAATGATCTACTGCAGACCATTCAGCTTGTAACGCCTATATTAAACATTTGAAAGGTTACCAGTGTTAGTATCATTTGAAGGGAAGTCCCAGCTGCTCAATGTTTGTCTATCTTGCAGCATCCTTCAACTCATGAAATTGCGAGTACGCACGTACTTTGAATTATTAAGATGAATGAAGAAAAAAAATCGGTGTTTAAAAAAAATGAACCTCGCTTTTTAGAGGTGTTCGCTATAAACGAAATAAACTCTGTAAATTTGGAGAAGGATACCTGCTTCATCAATACATTGCCTCGTCAAATCACCTCAACAGGACATTGGATTTCCGTTTAAAGAGCAAAAAACGATACTGTTCACATAATTGATTCTTGAACTTAAAATTTTTAATTGAAATTTGATTATATAAATATATTTAAACCTTTGCATAAGTTTATTGGGTAAAAATTCTTTTTTTGTCTGTTCAGCACATAAATGGCAATTTATGTCAGTTGTAAAAGTTTTTCAATTATATGTTTTTTTAAAATAATGTATGTTTAATAAAAACTTTAAAATATATTGATGCGAAAAATTTGTATGTCAATGATTTTATAGTTTCTGAATATGTAATAAATGCTTTAAAATGAAAAACGCGATTTTACTTTCCTTAAAACTCGTATATATAAAAAGTTTTAATACAAATTCGAATCAAATTTTATTAAATAAAAAAAATTACGATAACAGTTACTCTGTGTCTTTTGTTCATAAAATACAGATTAAATAAAAAAGTATTAAAACAAAAATAAAATAGAAATAAATAATAAAAGTAATAAGAAACAAAAACTAAAAAATATAAAGAAAACAATGTTAATTAATATATGAGTTAAAACAGTAAGCAGTCGAGTTAAAGCAGTTAAAGCAGTAAAACATAGATTATTATGTTTAAAGCAGTAAAGCAGAAAGGTAACAGCAGAATAGCAGAAAGTTAAAGCTAATAACGTAAAACAACAAAAGCTAACTAATCCTTAGGTAAACACCTCTATGATTTACTTATTTACTGCTTTAAATGTAATGTTAAATAAATTATATGAGTTAAAGCAGTTAAACATGTGAGTTAAAGCAGTAAAA
>JABUQX010084664.1:0-12500 GCA_015478945.1 Trachelipus rathkii
CTCGTTTAATTCCTCTCTTACATTGTCCGCACAGTACTAACCACATTCTCATCAAATAATAACTGTATTCTCCATTCCATATCCTTGTTCCGTATTCATCACTCCATCCAGACCTCCAACGAATATATTTCGCCATCACTGTAATCAATATTTTTTTTCACCATTTATCATTATTAATTAATATTTCTAAAAATAAATTATCCGTATAACCTTACCATTAAAATACGATATACTCTCACTCCATCAATAATTGCATAACATAACACCAACGTTCTTCCTAATCCAAAACAATATTCTAACATTAATAACATTACCCACAACAGTTCGGTATAATTTTATCCAAACATAAACAAATAAGTTCTTTGATAAATACATACCTCCTCAGTAAATCAGCTAATATCAAATCACCATCCGACCCTCCCCACTCCTTCCTCTCCTCTACCTCATTCCCTTCTTCCTTCCTTCCGCGTACCATCGACATCTCTTGACTCTTACTCGATACTCATCATGATTCTCTTCAGGTCTCATCTCATTTTAATTAGCCCATCTCTCTTCTTTTCGCGCTTATGCATCTCTAGTATCCATCTCAATAACATCCCATACGTTTCCCTTTATATATCCACCAAGGATGAATATATGCTAACGTAAAGCATTGTTTTCACATTCATACTTACCAATGCTAACCAAACGCACCTTACCACGGAACTAAAGCCCAAATATAATGTTATCAACTCCACAAACTCCTAACACACCTTACGAGTCCCCGAATGAACTACTCCATTCATGTATCCATCAAAGTTCTTCCATACTTAATACAACAGTATACCAGTACCTAGCACAGCGTACACTTCTCCTCTCTATAAACGTTCCTCACCTCTCTCGTTCATTCTAACCACTTTTTCATCAGCATATCTCAACACTATCAATGTTAATTTACATTAACACTATCGAGCCTTTACGTCTGCATTTTCGAGTCATTCAATTTCGGAATAAAGCATTAGCACCCAAAATAAAAATGAGTTCTTTATATAGCTAACCAGCGAATATATGGCTACAATGTCCGATAGGTGGACCATCTAATAAAGCTAACATAGCATCCATACATGAACTAAGAAAAATAATGTACAATCGACAAACTAAACACAGCTTTACGCACTAATACACTGTAACATTAACAAAAGTTTACACTTACCCAGTAGAGGTACTAACTTTACATACAAAACGTAACCCTATTATTCATACTATTTTCAAGCATATCTCTAACTATTAACGTTAATTTTACATTGAGACACAGTAATATTTAACAACAATCACTTTATCAACCTTGTCTAATTATCATACAGACCTAACGAACTAACTGCAAACATATACATTTACCCCAGAACATAATATAAAAAATAACGTTTCCTTTGAATAAAATCATCTCTATATGTAATTTGTAATGTTACTGATTTAAAGCAGTCAAATCAGTAAATTCAGTTTTAAAACTCCTACCCACACATCATCATACACTATACAATAATCTTCTTTTTCATCCCGACATTATCACAATAAAAATTCAAGTTTCTGTTGAACTAAAATATCACAGTAATAGCATATCCATAGTTTACTGATTCTTAAAGCACGTAAAATTCCAGTAAATCCAGTAAATTCAAACCACCCATGCCCTGCAGTCCCCTACCCATCAACCCGTCTATGATCTTATTGAACTATTGATTCAGTCATATTTCGAGTATCATATGAAGACCCATCTTGGGGGTACCCACCGAAAGGGGGGTGTAAGCGGTTACATAAGGCCACGCACAGCCCAAAGGGCTGTGACCTTACCGCTTCCTACACCTCCCTTCGGGGTACCCCCAAGATGGGTCTTTCTCCATTCATGATACTCCGAACATATGACTTGAATTTCAATACGTTCATCCAGATCATTACTCCGGTTGAGTGGCGTAGGGGCTGTATCGGGATGGTGGTTTGACTCTTACTGATTTAGCTGTTATTTACTTGCCTTTCTAATAAATCAGTAAACTCTCATCCTCCTTTACCGCTTTACTGTGATTTAATTCAAAATAACTTTATTTTTCTCAGCATTTTGGTCCAGGATAAAATTTCTTTTATTTTATGCTTTTTTATTTTTTTAAACTTTGTTATGCTTGCAATTATTCGTTGGGGATTAATATATTTAGGCGAGGTTATGATGATCTTTTTGTTAAATATTACGAACGTTTGATGTTAAAAAACCTTTGGTAAGTTAGCATTATCTTCGTTTGTCCTGAATGATGATTTTAGAACAGGGTTTATGCCGTAATACTTTTGTTTAAAATCTGCGATGTTAACTTGTCACATTCAACCCTTGACTATGCTAAGAGATATGTCTTGGAAAAGTGTGAATAGGTGCGTTTTGTACGATGTGTTAGGTACTTTACATGTTGTTAAGTGCAGAAATTTATTTGTTAATTGTTAGTAGTTTATTCGCCCGTATGGTGTGTTCAGGTCTTTGTCGTTGTACTATATTTCCCTTTTAGTTCACGGTTATGTTATAGTTAGCTTTTTAATGTAAAATTTTGTTAAGTTAGCATATATTCGATGGTTAGTATATAAAGAACAATTTCTTTCGTGTTGATGTTTATCCCGAAATGATACTCGTAATTATGCCATGAATCAATAGACTCAATAGATCAAATAGATCAAAAATCATGGGTGGGGGGGTGGAAAGGTGATGGTTTGATCTTACTGATTTACTGATTTACTGCCTTGTAAAATCAGTAAACTATTACAATTTCTATGATAATTTTATACAAAGAAACTTATTTTTTTATATTATGTTCTGGATAACAATTTCGTTACTGTTGCAGTTATTCGTTGGTCTGTATGATTTGACAGGTTTATGATAAATTGTTGTTAAACTATTTAATGTGTCATGTAAAATTAACGTTAAATCCATGTTAGAGATTATGCTTGGAACAAAGTATCGAAGAGGTCTACGTATTTGTATGTAAAGTTACGTTATCTAGCGTCTGGGTGTTCAGTCGTGAAAACTTTGTTAATGTTAACAGTTTTTATTAGTCGCGCTCAAGCTTGCTGAAAAGGGTTATAACGATTTTACCATTATTTGTTCTTAGTTTCAATGACTTCCCTATGTTAGCTTTATTATGTGAAATCTTTGTTTATGTACGTTAGCAATATATTCGCTGGTTAGTAATATAAAGAACTCAGTAATAATTTTTTTTCTTGTGCTATGCTTTATCCGAAATGATACTCGCAATGCGACGTAAATCTAAATATTATTATTCTAATGTAATATTAACATTCCGATTATTTAGAGATATGTCTTCGAAAAAGGTGCTTGGCAATAGGTAACGTTTGCTACGCTGTGCTAGTACTTTAACTGTTGTCTAATATGGAACTTTGTTTAACTGATCAGTAGTCCTCATTCGGGCGTAGGTCGGTGATTTAGATTTGTCATTGTCATTATAGTTCTTAGCTCTCGGTAATGCTTTGTTACGTTTAATTCAATCGTGAAACACAAATGTTATACGTTAGCATAATTCATCTGTGTCTTACGTATATCAAATCGAATTATTTTGGTAAGCTATGCATAGCCCGAAATGCCGTACTTAATATGGGACCTCCAATCATTAGATCGAGTCAGATCAAAATGTCGCTGGACGGATGGTACGGCCCGAGGGGTGGGGATGGGTCGGCATGGTTTGAATTTCACTGATTTCACTGCCCTTTAAATCCAGTAACTATATACCTTTAACTATGATCCTTTTTATTCCAGAGAATCTTATATTTTAATGTTAATGTCTTTTGGTATTAACACTATTAGTTCCATCATCTTATCTATGTTTGGACCTAAAACATCTCTTGTCTTATGTTTCGACCAATTATTTGTATGAAGTGATTATGATATAGGTTAAGTGTTTATAGACAATCAGATTTTTATTTAAATAATAATCTGATACATATGATACACTGCTAAAAAACTTTGTTAGCGTATCGCATACCTATGTCCTCGCTTAGGGGTCTCGTATGATAATCGGACAACCGCGTTTTGACCTACATTTATTTGACATAATATCGTTGACCTATGACTACCCATCCGATGCCCTAATCGGTACTTAAGATTAACCGTTAATTATAGGTAGTAGTATGCTTGATAGAATTACAGTTCTGAATAAATATCTTTACGTTTTGCAATTCCAATGTCATAGTTTTACTTTACAGGTGTTTAAGTGTGAGGAACTCTCTGTTAAACAGTCTTTATTCGTGTTGTAAGTTGCATGTTAGGTTTTGGTCTCTTAGCACATTATTTTTCTTAGTTCAGTGTTACTGCACCCTATGTTAGTCCTTTTATTTGATGTGGGAAACTTTGATTACGTTACTGCCCGGTTTCTGATATCAGTGTAATAAGACATTCTGTGGTTCTCTAATGTTTATAGGTTTTAATACCAAAATGATACCTACGAGAATGTGACTGTAGAATCAATAGATCCAAACTAGAAATCAACGTCAGCAATCAATACGGTTCAATAGATCATGGTTTACGGGGGCACCGCTTTGTGGTACTGACTGTTTGATGTTGACGGGATTATTACTGATTTGAGGGTTATGTTCAAGGCAGCATCCGATATACATTTTTAGTAACATATGCATATGAATCAATAGATTCTATATATTAGATCTAACCATTTATAGCATCAACCTATGATCAAAGTCCATCTAATAGACAATCAATAAGATCCTTCCACCGGGATGGACCCGAGGAAGCGTGTTTGGATCCTGGCTCTCGATGGTTATCCTGATTTATAACTAGATTCCTACCGGGCTAATGTCTAACTTCCAGCCTACCCTACCGATCTTATACATTTTAGTACAAAAGTATCTGACTCCTGAACTCAATATGAATACTAATAGCAATCAACCTCAGCCGCCCCAAAGCAGTGCAATATACATCATAGTATGATGCCCGCGTACTTCTCTTTATGGGGGCCACCCTCCCCCCCCCAAGCTGCTCCCAGCGGACCTCGCTTGTTGATCTAGTTACCGACGACTTTACCTCATCCGAGATTTACATTGATCCTCTCTCTCTTCAGGGCTCTCATACACATCGACATGATTATTTACTCTCTTAGTTTAAATAAATACTACTCCTTGATTCACAGCCTAGACATCAATACGATCAACGGCATCACGGTATCATAGATCAATAGCTCCAGATATCCGCGGCTTTAGCGCACCACGAAAGGTGTACGGTAGTCCGTGGCTTTGAATTTATACTGCATTCTTATCTGGATTTTAGCGCTACACTGCTCAACCTCTATAACTTTTGATCCCTCAAACAAATAGCACCCTTGAATTACCAAGTAGAATTCGAGTACAGATCACGCCACAGATCAATTGGATATAACATACGCATCACAGGATTGTCACTATCGAGCAAAGGATGGTTGGATTCTGGTTTCGATTACTGATGTCTACCTGATTTACTGAGCTCATGTCAACATGATAATTTCTACATAAATCATCACTACTGACCTGAATCATCATTAGCATCAATAGATCAAGCTAAGATCAATCCCTAAATCTACTAAGATTCAGATAGATCCATTTGCCGTCTGCGGAATCTAGCCACAGTGTAGGCTGTCTAGGCGTCTCCGCTTCTGATCTTCTACCTCGTCTCGTGCCTGTATGTATTATAACTACTGTGTCTTCGTGAGCTTTAGGGTATGATAAACATGACAATTATTTAATATTTTAAAAACAAAGTTTATAAAAATAAATTAAAAAATAAATAAAAAATAACAAATATAGAAAATATAAAGAAGAATACAATAAATAATTAATTAAAATATCATATCATAAATTAAATTTGACACATAAATAAAAATAAATAATTTAAAATATATAATACTACATAGACGCTTAATGTAATACATTAATACATACTTAATAAATAATATCATCTTAGCGTACAACTATCATCTTTTATTAGCTCTTACGCTATATATTAAAACAAGCTAATATCTATAGACTTTGTAAATATAGATTTAATCGTTCAGTTTTCCATATTTATGCGATATACTGCAGGTGTTAAGATCACTACAAGGAAGACTAATTCAAACTATTACCTGCGCTCTGCTGTGTTTGCATAACACTTATTACATGATCATCCTATTTGTTCAGAGATCCTTGTATCTATCGCTTTATCCTCTTGGCTCAGGCCCCTACACACATTTGAAATTTCGTCAATGCGATATTCTTAAGAGAGACAGCTGTGTATTGACTGAAGTTACCTATTCAGCGATAAGAATGTGTTCAGATACATCTCGCGCGTGAGCTTTCTATCTCTTCTTGTTGCTCAACATTCTTCACGACAGGTAGTTCGGAGCGAATCGAGCGCGCCATCTCCCACTCAGACTAGGGACGTTACGCGGTGCTTACGTAGGTCTCGACATGCTCCTCTCTCGAGTCTGGCAAGTTTGCCCTTCAGACAGTGTTATAGTTACAAACTCGTAATTTCTTTGGCTGTAATAAGGGCTACACCTAATCAAATAAGGGTATAAATATACTCTAATAGCATATTCAACTCACTGAGTCTGTATATACATCCAAAGGTATTTGAGGTGTCTCACCAGCTCAATCACGATCATCTTGAGGAGGTCGTAAAGATAATGTGTCATGCTCTACTCTCTCTCTGTACTCGTACTCGCTATAGAAACAATTTTCATAACGTTGCCCTCGTCTTTTCTCTTTTCATCCCTAGCCACATAAAACAAATTCGCGTCTCTATAATGAAAATAACTTATATATATTTACTGTTTACAGTCATGTTTAACATATAAGTTACTTATTTCATTATATACCCTCTCATCACATTATAATTATATAACTATGAGCCCACGTACTCACTCACTTATGAATAAAGGAGATCTATGATAGAACTCGTGAAATATTTCAATAGAAAATACTGGATAAGTATGACCTTCAATAGATTAATTGTAAAATATTATATATCCTCAAGTAATTCTGAAACTGAAAAGGTAAGAATAAATAATTTTTATATTGAGAAATAGATAGCTAAAGCAATACAGATCATATCTGTGCTATATATTCGATATAGACGGGTGTGCGTGCAATATTATCACATCCTATACAAATACAAATGCATCTGTGTATGTTCAAACACTACTTTCGCGTGAGCACAAATTATGATAACATTCTTTAAACAGGTGCGTGAGGTAACTTTTGCTAAATTAGCTTTGTGTCTTTTCATCATCATTATACTTCACTCCAAACTATACTATTATAAATACAAAATATTGTATTTTTAAATAGTAAATTAGAAACTTTAACAATCATATATACAAATCACTACTTTGACTTAGCAAAACTCAAGACTCCCAGATAGAAAGTACAGCAGAAATTTAATCATCATAATTAGTAAATGTAATATAATCACTAAAAGAGTACATATTAGTATACGTGAACAAAAAAGATGGTACTATATAAGAACTTCTCTAAGAGAAAAAAAAGGTGTATTGAATAAAATATAAAAATGCCAAATAAAATAAAATTAGAAAATATGAATAAATGAAAGAGTCTGAGCTTAAAGGAAAACGAAATTAATTTGAATAAAAGTAAAAGTAGGTTAAGATTATAGGAAGGATAATAACTATCAACTGATGCACAGTGGTGGAGAGGCACATAGATAATGCTAGATGTTTCTTCCAACCTTATAATATATAATCTTAAACAACTCATATATATATAGATATATAATATATTATACTATTATATATAACATACTGCATAAGCACAATCTCATTTAGTTATAATATCTATATCGTATTGAGATATAATATTAATAATATACTAGGTCAAAACTCTGGAAAGTAGAGGAAGACTGAGACGTAATTTTAATAACCTATATATACTAGTATCTACATATTATACATTCATATTTTGGTATATCAAATTCACTTATATATATATTACTGTTATTAACATTAATACTAAGCATATAATTAATATATAAATAATTAATTATTTAATATTAGTAAATTTACGATCACTATAATATACTATATTGAGATATAATAACTTATACCTCATCCAGTGACCACAACAGTTCTATTACTATTACCTTAATCTCATTCAACTGTAAGTACTGTACATAACATATATTTTTATAATGTAACATGTGTGTGTGTGTGTCGTGTTGTTAATTGGACTTTTTGTATGATTGTGGTCGTCGTGAGATGTGTGAGTTTGTGCGTATCAACAATTTTTCCCCTTTTCTAAGCCCTTCTAATACGTACTTTAAAGGTGTTAAAGAAGCATCCGAAGAGAGATTTCATAGTATAATCCATCTTGTGTGTAAGGAAATCTCGTAGAAAGAGGACCCTAAAAAAGAGCTCTGATGGCGGTAAATGGCTCTCTTACGGTTTCCTGACGGTGACCGCCTCCCTGATGGAGCCGACTATGGTTGATGGCATGCAGGTGCGGTTCGGTGCTGCTTCTGACGATACCACTCTGCCTGGAAAACGAGCCGGATTTTACTCCTCTCTCCTCTCTCTCATTCTCTCTCTCTGCGCATCCTCTCTCTCTCTCTTCTCTCTCTATATATATTATATAATAGGTATATATACTAAATATATATAATATATATATTATATATATATATATAATATAATATAACTATATATATATATCATTTATATATATATATAATAACTATATTTATATATTCGATATAGATACCTACTATAGGCGAATCTATGTATGCGTGGTGTTGCGCAGTGCGGTGCGGTGTGCGGTGCGGGGCTGGCCTTGCGGGGCCATATATATATATATATATGATACTATATATATATAGTATAGAATATTACTATATATATAATATATATATATACTAATATATATATACATATATATCTATACAGTATACTATACATCTAGTGTATATATCTATATTTATAATCGGTGTATTAACTATATATATATTAGCATAATATTTTCTTTTTCTTTTTTCTTTTTTATTTCTTTTCTATTTTTTATTTATTTAATATTATTTATTCTTGATTATTTATTAATTTAATTATTTTTTTATTTATTTATTAATTTATTATTATTTATTCATGTTTATTTATTTATTTATTTTATTTATTTATTTATTTTTTATTGTATCGAAAAAAAAACAATGCAGTATTATTATCACACTATTCAAAAACTGGTCACTGCCGCAAGCGTCTAAAACGCCGAAAAAATATGTTTAGTGCTAAAGCACTAAAAAGTTCAAACAAATATACATTCGCCGATAGGCGAACATTTGGCGTTCAATATTACCGCTAACTACTTTAATATATCTAGTATATATATATATATATATATACGTATTATATAATATATATTATATATATTTTACTAATATACTATAATATATATATTTTATATATATATATATATATATATATATATATACTATACCTATATATAATATATATAGTATTATATATATATATATATATATATATATTACGTATTAATATATGACTATATATATTATAGGATTATATTCTCATCCGCCACTCGCCTACCCATGGATGAACACATGCGCATTTTAAGAGAATGGTACTTCGGACAGGTTAAAAAGCTTTAATTTGAAAACTATGTGCTATAATACAGTACCATTGGACAGCTCTGCTAGGTTCATATTTAGGTTTGATATGTCTGAACAGGCTCCATGCACGTCCTTTACATAGAGGCTAAAACCCATGGGCTTTTATGAATATCCGCAAAACACCAAAACCCAAGACTATCAAAGATTTGCGTTCTTTCATAGGTAGTATAAATTATTTTCGCTCTTCTCTTTCTGGTATTTCTGAAATTATTTCTCCTCGTCTTTCCTTTCTCAAAGGTGCGCTATACTCTCAACGCAGAGTAAAATGAAATGTGAGACAGAAGAGGCTTTTAAAACGGCAAATTGGCACTCAAAAATGCTTTTTTGGGTTTTTCCTTTTCTAATAATGCCTTAACTATCTGTTTTCATGGTGCTAGTAGAGAGCCTGGCTGGTGTAGTAGTTTCCTAACGGAAAATGAAAAAACAGTTCCTCTGGGATTTTACAGTTATCTGTTGGATCCGACTGAAATTAGTTACAGTATATACAGCAAGGAACTCCTTGCCTTGGTTAAAACAATTAAGATGCTTACCCACATACTCGAAGCAAGAAAGGTAGATGTGTTTTGTGAAAATCTTTCAGTCACAATAGACAGTGTTAAAAAGAGAATTCGTAATCACTTGCTGGCAACCAGGAAGAGAAGAAGAATCACCTTACTCCTCTCTAATGTTCTGAGTATGATCTTATTTCGACTGTACAACCCTCTCTACCTCTCACACTATCAGCAACGACCATCACTCTCTCTCTCAGATTACTTCTCGAGCTCAAGAATTAACGCCTCACGAAACCATAGACCTGCCGCAAAAATACGGCAATTTGCCCAACCTCATTCCACCATTCCCTCTGGAAGCTAGAGAAATCGGAATTCCAAGCCAACTAAGCCTCTTCTCCTCCTCAACTTGAATATCCAGAATCACCCCACTGAAAGACCAAAGAAGTATCCCTCCAGGCACGATCACATCTAGAGATAGAGATATTGAGATTATAGAAGATATTATAATAAGAATTATATACATAGAGGATGACGGTTATGCACTAAACCCAAACGAAGTGTGTGTGAAATTTTCATAATTTTCTGGACTATGAAGTATTTGAGCTATTATACGACAACATGCCAGCGATCTCCACCGCGACATAAAAATGAACTGCAAGCAAGCACAAGACTTGAATATTAACTTTCAGAATAATATTTAAATAACATAAATATACGGGCCTTGAAGCTTGCAAAAAGCTCTACTATTTATCTAGAATGACTGATCTCCCAAGTTCGTTGATGATCTTTCCACTTTCACCAACGTGTTCTTTGTTCAGATAATATATATATATATACATCTTATTTTTTATTCTCACTCTTTATTAGGTGTGTGGTGTATTTGTTAGAAAAACTCTGCATCCTTAGAAGGTCACTAATATAGATACTGGAAAAGTAAAGAGACTAAGTCTGTAATAAGTATTTGTACAAAGTTGTGATGCATGCCTAGATTAGTTTAGTTCTTTTTCGCAGAACTAGCCGCATCCCCATATGAATCTTTATACAGTTATCGTGACATAATTCGCAGGGTTGTCCATATTGAATTCTAAAATGCCTCATGCAAAAACCGTACAGTACGTTTTAACATTGATGTGACAGGTTCTCCTTCGTTATTTTTGCTTTCTCTTTGGTAAACTAGAAAACCTCTACCAATGTTAAGGTAATTACAAGAGAATATTCACCACAAGCTGGAGTAGTGGAACTTACGTTTCTGATAGAGGAACGCCGTTTAAGTCGAACTTTTTCAGAGTGTGTGGCGAGTTTAGGATCCCGGTATAACTTCACTCCCCTATACCCCACACGGAGCAATAGCCTCAAAGAAACTGCTCATAGCACATTGTTGAGATTTTTTGCGGAGCCATGCTTGTCGGATGAGTTGGAAGATGTGAATTGTTTAGTTTGCTAGATCTTCTCCCCAATTAGTGCTATTCGTGTTGCGTGTACTGCCTCATTAACTCAAAGAGATCCCTGGCATCTTAATGATGGGCCAAAATCCAACTCTCTGGAGCCTTAATATATCAGCTAGAGTCCTCCTTCCCCATGTCCATGAAAACTTACGCGGAAAAACTAAACTTATTCTTAGGACTCCCTCTGTCTCCAGATTTTTCTGCCAAGAACCCCAAAATATATGTACCAAATAGTCTGCAAGATGCAAAATTTGTACTAGTTAAAAAACAACAGTGTGGCAGAAACAAACTATAGCCCGTATATCATGGCCTCTGTCCCGTAGTAAAGCTATCTGGCAATAAAGTGTATATAAATAAGAATAATCAAGTGCAATGTGAAAATTTAATAAATATAAAGCCCTATTTTATGTTAAATAATAATTGTGATAAATTAGTTGATTTATATAAAAAAAAATATTGGTGCTAAAGCTTATATATTCTAATACCAGTATACCCTTGTGATATAAAGGTGAAACTTCTATGTAGAGGGTTGATTACTTTTTTGGTATAGTCATTTCGTTAGATTTAAGTTTTCTCTACCACTTCAATTTTCACTAATTCTTCTCTATTCTTAAAAAATTAAGTACTGCAGAAATGACTGGATGTTTAGGAGTGCATCTCCAAGTAAACTTGGAGATTCACTCTCCAAAGTCACCACTTGCAACAATTATTCATTATCGAATATAAACCTATTTTAATGTTGTTCTTGGTTATAAAATATTTTTGTATGTTTGACTTGAATACATCTTAAGATTTATGTAGGCCAGCCTCTAGAAGAGCCACAATCCATATCTCAAAAACTACTACAGCTACCGGAAAAAAGAATACATTGCTGGAATCCTG
>JABUQX010084664.1:22500-25000 GCA_015478945.1 Trachelipus rathkii
TTTGTCCGGATTCAAACAAAGCTAGTATCCTTCCCCTTAATACTAGCTTCTCAGCACGGGTATCCATTATTCTGATATTAACAGCAGATAACTGTAGTTGGTGTCGTGACTCTACGCCGAATGACATGAACTTTTACATAAAAGGTGTGACGTTAGTATGGTTTATTATTTAGATAACCAAGTAAACAATCGTACACCCACAAACGCATGCACGCACACAGACGGACGCACACACACATAGACACACACACACACACACACACACATATATATATATATATATATATATATATATATATATATTATATAGGAGAGCATATATATATATATATATATATATTATTATATTATATTATATATATATATATATAATATATATATAAGTATTATGTCTAGAGAGCACCCTCATAGCGCATTGTTTTTAAACCCAGACCATAGAATGTTTGCAAGCTGTAATGACGTAAAAAGAAATCTAGAGACACATATGTATTTAGAAAAATAATTATGGCCCTTTAGAGTTTGAAATTACGCCGTTCAAACTACATTGCTAGAGAGAGAGAGAGAGAGAGAGAGAGAGAGAGAGGGAGAGGAGAGAGAGAGAGAGAGAGAGAGAGAAGAGGGGAGAGAGAGAGAGAGAGAGAGAGAGAGAGAGAGAGAGAGAGAGAGAGAGAGAGAGAGAGAGAGAGAGAGAGAGAGCCAATTGCTAGATTGCCACATCTGTTTTTTGGGGTTGTTTAATTAAACGATACCCGAAACAAGATACCGCATAAGGTAATCCGCATACGTTAAGACCGTTCCCAATCTGTTTGTAAACTATGAAAAGTAAATATTAAATAAAGTAAAATATTAAAAATTATAACAAAAGATGCGGCAATCCAGCATTTTATGATAAAGTGACTTTGTGTCTAAGAATAGAATTTCAATGCCACAATTGAAAGTTTTAAAGGTCTATAACTTTTATTTTTCTAAATACATCTGTCTCTCTAGTTTTCTTTCTACTTCATAACATCCTCGATAGATTCTATGGTGTGATATTTAAAATAATCCGTTTATGTGGAAGCTCTGCTAAATAATTACTATATATATATATAGGAATAAACTATATATATACAATAATATAAGTGTATATATTTTATATATTATACTAATTTATTACTAATATATATTATTACTACTATATTATTATTTTAAAAATTTAAATTTTATTAAATATTAAAATATTTTTTTGTATTATTTAGCAGAGCTTCACATAAACCTATTATTTTAAATATCACACCATAGAATCTATCGAGGATGTCGAAGTAGAAAGAAAACTAGAGAGACAGATGTATTTAGAAAAATAAAAGTTATAGACCTTTAAAACTTTCAATTGTGGCATTGAAATTCTATTCTTAGACACAAAGTCACTTTATCATAAAATGCTGGATTGCCGCATCTTTTGTTATAATTTTTAATATTTTACTTTATTTAATATTTACTTTTCATAGTTTACAAACAGATTGGGAACGGTCTTAACTTATGCGGATTACATTATGCGGTATCTTGTTTCGGGTATCGTTTAATTAAACAACCCCAAAAAACAGATGTGGCCGTGTGCAATTAGCCATCAGTCGCTCGTTTCTCGTCTCTCTCATACTTGGCTCTCTCTCTCTCTCTCTCTCTCTCTCTCTCTCTCTTATCTACTCTCTCTCTCTCTCATCTCTCTCTCATCTCTCTCTCTCTCTCTTCTCTCTCTCTCTCTAGCAATTGTATTTTGAAAGGTGGGTATTTTCATCTAAAAGGGCCCATAATTATTTTTCTAAAAAATACTATGTGTCTCTAGATTTCTTTTTACGTCATTACAGCTTGCAAACATTCTATGGTCTGGGTTTAAAAACAATGCGTGATGAGGGTGCTCTTTTATTTCATTACTGTATATATATATATATATATATATATATATATATATATATATATATATATATATATTATTATATATGTATATGAGTATAATATATTATATATATTTATATATTATAATATTATATGTGTGTGTGTGTTGTGTGTGTGTGTGTGTGTGTGTGTGCGTCCGTCTGTGGGCGTGGATGCGTTTGTGGGTGTACGATTGTTTACTTGGTTATCTAAATAATAAACCATACTAACTTCAAACCTTTTATGTAAAAGTTCATGTCATTCGGCGTAGAGTCACGACACCAACTACAGTTATCTGCTGTTAATATCAGAATAATGGATACCCGTGCTGAGAAGATAGATAGTGGTGGGGTTAAAGGATACTAAGCTCTATTGAGTTTGAATCCGGACAAAGTAGAATCAAACTACCAAGATACGCTCAGGTGGGACGTATCGACTGTAGACGCTGTGTTGCTAGCATGAGGAGGAGGGTAATTTTGGTTGTTCGTCCAAAGCTTGTAGACCACGACACTCCGAGAATGAGGATCAGAAATATTTCGTGCGACCCGTATAATCCATTTTTACAAATTTTCATAAACGCGCTTACAGT
>JABUQX010084665.1:12500-30955 GCA_015478945.1 Trachelipus rathkii
GAATGGAGATCATACCCCCCGTGGTATACAGAGCATAAGGTTAGGGAGGGAAGCGATAAAAAACAAAAAAATAATAATTAAAAAAAAGAATTGCAGATTAACATGGCTTAAGCTGGAGGAAGGACACCGGAAACAAGCGCGTGAAGAGTTATGTAATACGCAAAAAAATGCAAAAGCTAAAAAAAAACATAAAAAACAAAAAAAGAGAAAGAGAGAGAGAGGGAGGGAGAAGAGAGAGAGAGAGGAGGAGAGAGAGAGAGAGAGAGGAAGAGAGAAGACGAGAGAGAGAGAGAGGAGAGAGAGAGAGAGACGAGAGAGAAGAGAGAGGAGAGAGAGAGAGAGAGAGAAAGAAGAGAGAGAGAGTTGGAGGAGATCAAAGAGGAAATAAATCTTTGTTGTATGGACCTAGCAAGATCATCCTGAAAGCAATAAAGAAAAAGCTAAATAACCCAAAAATTGCGGAGGGAGAGGGGATGGTGACAGCGGAGAAAATAAATTGAAAGATAAGACCCGATATTTTGAGTCTCTGTTCAAAGTGAAGCATGGAGGACAGAGTGTTGGGAAGGGGATGCATTGCAGAAAAAGAGAAAGAGGAGGAAAGAAGTTTACGAATAAGAGTTTGAGGAGCTGTTAGCAAGGCATTGGAAAAAAACGGGAAAGACACCTGTGGAGGATGCGGGGATTTAAACAAAAGGTATGTCTAAGTTACTGCGAAGAGTAAAAAAAGTGCGTGGAGTGTAGAGAACAATAGCCGTGCCGATATATAAGGGGAAAGGGAGATGCTGGTGTTGTGAAATTCAAAATTACAAGGGCATACACCTGATAAATCATAGTATAGGTATATTTTATTAATAATTATATATAAAAAATATATTTCGTATATATTAAATAAATATATAAGAAATATATAATAATTATAATTAAATTAATATAAATATAATTATATATACTATATATATTATCATATTATATATATAATAATATATATATAATATTAATATATAATATATAATATAGTCTGATAGATAAAGGGAAAACAGTAGTATTTGGTGGCTAAGTACGACTGATAGAGTATATGTTTTTGTGAAATGAGATGAAATTCAACAGAATGAAAAAAAAAAGACAATAATAATAATACAAAATCAAAATCAGTGTGTGGTAGAAGAGAATGAGAAAAAAATATATAGCTCACTATGCAGACATGAGCATGCGATAAATATAAACTACCAATGGACAAATAATTCACTATACCTCTGATTGATGATTAGAAAAGTGACTATGATGCTCTATATTATTCTAGCAAATCATTGAGTAAATAACGGTAATAATAGATGAGCTCAATTGAGTACAAAACTATTTGAAGAAAAGAGGAGATGGCTAACCATATAAATAGAAAAGATGAGATGATTAAAACGGATTTAACGAGAAAAATCAAAAACACTATGTTTAGAGAATGATCAAAAAACAGACTACTAGGGCTTAAAAGCTTAAATGGTAACTGAAGACATATTAAATACGGAGAGTTTTGTATTCTTATATAAAGATATGCAGAAATGATGTGAACAAAAAGTAATAAGAACAAAGAAACAAAGCTCGTCTAAAATATAATCTAGGAGTTATGAATTTGAGAGTCTAAAGAAGGTTTTTACATTAATTCGCAGAGATTCGTACTTAGCAACTGGCTATATTAAATATGCCGAAATTAGGGACTCTCGATCTTAATTCTGTGCTTCAGATATTCTGCATATTCTCTGGAAGCTTTCTTGACACTACAATATCATCTACCTATTCACATTCGTAACGAGTATTTCAGATATATCTTCATTCGGGATATACTATTTTTCTCATATAGTCTCCTGAGTAATTATAAAGAAAACTACTTACAGCATATAAGCAGTGGGACTCAGTTATCACTTAGTTAATTTAAATTATACTTAATTGTAAGATTTTAGGAAGGGTCGATTATTCCACACGAGACCACAAGAGATCTTGTATGAAAGATAATTATAGACGTTATTATATAAGTTGACTTATAAGGCGAGGTAGTAAGTTTTAAGTGAAATTAATTACACAAAGGGAATGTGAGAAATCCTGTAGAATTAATTCCTGGAATCCCCTTTGTAGAAGGATTCCAGGAACCTGGATAACAAATGATAATTAGGTATTCCACAGGAACTGGATAAACTATGAAAAACTGGTATAACCTACTCCACCCTATATACAAATTGAAAATAAAAAACAAAAAAAAAAAAAAGTAAAATTAAAATTAAATGTAAGAGTAAAATATGCTATTTAGTTTAACAAATAAAATATATAATATACGTATTAGCGCAGATGAGGTATCTCTAAATTTCCCGGTTGCCTGCTAGTGCGCCTATCAGATCAGTCTTGACTTGGAAATCTGAAGGGTTCTTAGGACGTATAGAGTGACAACCCCTTCGGAGAAGAGTGCTGGTCCTAAACAGATAGAAAGATTTAAAGAAGATTGAAATGCACTGAGTGTACGTAAGAGAAGAAGGAGGAAGGATTGGAATCGGCAGCATGTAGAGCTTCGGCCTTCACACATCTGAAATTAAAAAAGAAGTTAAGAAAATGCACGGAGATGGCATAATAGAAGACGAGGAAAGGAGTGAAGGTTATGATGACAATGGAGCCAGCCACCAAGGAGGAAATAAGGAGGAACGAAACGACAGGAAGAATGGTGTTGGCTGAAAACCTAAGGCAAGTCACCGATGTCTGTAAATATGACAACACAACTAAGCATACAATACGGAGCAATACAATAACACAGACGGAGATCGCACAGAGATAGAAAACAGGAGAAGGACTCGCAGACAGGCAGAGAGTAAAGTGGAGGAGAGAAGAGATAGAGTTTTTTAGGATAGATGGTTCGAGTGTATGGAAAACCACTGACACGGAAAGAGAAAGATGGCACAAACTAGAAGATGTCAAGAAAGAAGAAACACGGGCAGCAGAATCAATAAATGAGCAGGGTAGAGCACTAGAGAAGAAAAAGAAACATAGCCAACGAGAAAGATCGCAAATCAGAAAAAGGGAGGAAAGAGTAAGGGGAAAGGATGAGAAAAAGGAGATCTGACGAAGGAGACACGAGTTCTGCTGTCACGACAGGGGGCCGGCAGCGGTTACACAGGAGGGCTCGAGGGTGCGATGCGAAGTTATGTTTAAACACTTCCGTTTAGCAAGAGACGGGAGAGACACTTTGTCTATGCTTCAAATTCTATCGTTTTTCTGCTTTATATATAAGAGAATCAAGATACTAAAATGAACTATTGTTCTGAACAATTTATTGTCGAGGACGCCTATGACATGGATTTTTACATAAAAAGACTTATAAGTTTTCAAAAAAATTCATACTGCTTGAGTGTTTTTAATTCTTTGTTTTGGCCGAAGTATTCTCACACGACTCCTCTTATATTACTAAATTTATACCTTACTGTTTTATATATGACTTTCAACTAACTCCCTGTTCTCTTTAAACTATAAATTTTAGATAAAATTTCTCTCTCTTTAAATTTTAACATATTAAAAGTTAATTCACATTGAATATTTGTATATCTATGATTGTTAAGTCTACATATCTATGTATGTTCTCGAGCTCAAAAACTCATATACAGATACTTCTCTTTTCAATCGAGTTTTCATAAGAAGTCACAACCTCTAATTTTTTCAACACTGACCTTATTATGAGCAGATGAGAGATTCCAAACATTTTCAGTATAATTTTATGATAATTAAGGGTCCAGACAGGTAATAGCAGATAATCAAGTAGTAAATCCAGATAAATCAAACTATCATCCAGACATCGACCACATCGCCCAACCCCATCTTACCATGGATATACAGTGTGAGTCTAAAGACTCACAAAGGTTGATTTACTAATGATAAGGGATGTCATATTATGATAGTATATAGCACGAACACTAAAATCTTGATAAATATTTATTTGATAGTGTTTATCTATAAGTTATTTTATCTTTAAACAACACAATAACCGTTATTACACAAAAACAATTCTATTTAATAATTTAATGCAGTTTTACTCCATATTGAGATGAAGGAATTTATATTCAAAAAAGGAGGTTAAACTCTGTTAACTGTGGTTCGGCGATGTCATCGAGAGGGTTACTTGAAAAAAAGTAATTACCTATCTGTCTTATACGTTTTACATAAACTTAAAAATTCTGCATTTTACATACTCTAAGCAGTAAATCACGTAAATTATCATATAGAGTATCAAATGGATCTAGTAGAGATTATCTAACACTAAACTTATCGCGAGACACCAATCACTATCACTTACCATAAGACAAATGATGATATTGAGTAACACTATTACTCATATTTGAATTCTAGACAAAAATTAGAGAAGTTCTCATGCTCCATGTTTTCTACAACATAACATACCCAAATACTAAAACTCAATTGCTGTATTAGATGTTGTTTTGAAGTCGAGAAACTGTCTACGTTTGTAATGAGTAAAAGCACAGACAGATATGTTGCACAGTGTATATGAAGAGTGTATAACCCTAAGAGTAGTGTTCTTGGAAGAGACATAGTTGACGGTTATTATGTTGTTGCTTGTTGTTGCTTGTTGTTGCTTGTTGTTGCTTGAGTATTCTGTTTCAATTTCGTCAGCTGTTGTTGTTGTGTTGTTGTTGTTGTTGTTGTTGTTGTGTTGTGTTGTTGTTTGTTGTTGTGTCCGTTGTTGTCGTGTGTTTGATGTTACACACATCAAACACAATACCGTCTCACAATCCGTTGATGAAGTAAACAAAACTTGTTTACCATAATATTAAAGAATCTTATTATACTAAATACAATATAAATGATACACTCTCGACGCCTTGTAACATTCACAGCGGATATCTAAATTAAGGCAAATATTACAGTGACAAAATATATCAATACAAAGTCCGATAGAGCTACTCTGACACATGAATTTATCACAGAAAACATTGTACACATTTAATCAAAATTGGGTTTTAATCATAAAAGAATCTATGAGGAAAGTAATCTACAATCATTAGAGCTACTCAAGCGGCGATAAGTAAACATAGAACATACTAAGATGCTGTGCACTAGGTACCTTTACCACACTTCAACACGAACAGGTTGGAACATATGTGCTTTATATATTGATTCACTTAACATCTGTGAGTGAGAGAATTGAGTGAGTGAAGAATTAATTATATAATTGATTATATTATATTTTATCATTATTATTATTATTATTTAGTATTGAAATAATTATTAGTATTAATATTATTATATAATTCGATTCCACATAGATCTCCCAACACCAATAACGCATGCGAATTCACTTTTGCACCTCACTATATTCCACAACTAGAACTATTTATGATAGGATAATCATATTGTCTACATCACTACCAGGCTCACCTAAAACAATATTACGTAATATTACTTGTTACTCGATTAGTTATACATCAAGGGTAACCAATCAAAGAAGAACTAGTATATTAATTGACGTTATATGACACCATCAAGGTCAGCCAATGAAATTCGAGGTATGACTCATTAATCTTAATATCTTTGACACAATTAAAGAATAAAGGGTAAATGATTTATATACTTTGCTACCAATATCTTTTGACACAATGAGAAAGGGTTAGAATTATATGATTTTATTACTTTGAGTAACTAACATATAATTTTTGACAACATTTGATTAAAAGGTAAAGATTTTAATTATAAACTATGTTCCCTAATATTAAATACTTTATATTGGAGTTACACATGAGCAGGTAATAGATTATTTATACTTTGTTTTCCTACATTTGATCCTTATTAACATTGTTATTTTTATCTATTAACAGAGTCTATCTCTTTATCATTATTCTTATTACTATTATTTTCTAATATTATTTCTATTATTTTAATTTACATTTTTACCAAAATTATTTACATTATATTAATATAATTTATATATATAATTTCAAATTATTTTCTCATTAATAAAATTCCAGATGATCTTTCAGCTATATACGGTAATAGGGCATGAAGAGATTAATAATCGAAACCAATGTTCTGAGATAACAAAAAGAATTAAACCACAGCACAACTACATTCAACACACACACAGTTCGGGGTGTTATTTGCCTATATATTCAGTACACAATGACCACAACTTCTGCAAAAAAATAGAAATTTTTTAACGTACACACACAAACAATTGCAAAAAAGATCGTCATATGTAACTCGCTGAGCACAATTTAGCCACGATGGCAAGAGTTATGCCTCACCATCAGCACTATCACACAACACACATATAATATATAATATATATACACACATATATAAATTTGTATAGAGATATAATTATCTATTTAAACAACGATACTGAGCAATCATCGTACCTAACTTTACTGAATCAGAGACAAGCTATTTCTATGATTAGTGAAGCAAGATGTGTACACTTTCAATTAAAACTCACTGAAGATATTTATCATAATTATTTTTACACATTTTAGTTATAATATATAAATATTAAACATTATTAAAATATTGTTGTAATGTTATTTCTTATTACACTTTATACAGTAATTCTTATTAAATATTTAATAATTATTTAAAAATTTAATTTTATTTATTATTTAATATTTTAGTTTTATTTATTGTTTATTATTATTTATTAAAAAAATAATCTTATATATATATATTTTATAAATAAACAACTGAACCCTTAAATTTTTAGCTTTGTTTTAATTTAACATTAAGTTTTTTACAGAGAAAATCAACATTTTAATGGTTTTTTTGAGTTCAAAGATAAATTAACGTTTAAATGGTATTGCTTTTGTACGATTTATAACTTAATAAATTTTTGCATTTTACATACTTAAGACAGTAAACTCAGTAAAGTTTTTCAACAGCCTATTAAAATAAAACAAAAATTCCCAAGTTCTTCTTCTTATACTAGTAAACTATTTCTAGATATCTATCCAATTCGTGATACTAAATCTGATTATAATAATATTTGAATTCTATATAAGTGTGAACTTATCGTGAGCTTGAATTATGTCCATTAATCCTTAGGATAATTAAATATTATGATACTAATGCTAAAATAATAACGTTTCATATAAAATTAAACTGCTTCAAAAAAAAAAACAAGAAATAAATATTGCTACATAAGGTATTCACTACCAGAACTGAACTGTTTATGTTCAGAAACCACAAAACCTCAAGCTAAAATATCCATGTTCAAATAAAAGCTGAGATATTAAATAATGGACAATTACAAAGCTACAACATATCAAAGCTATAACCCTAAGATTTTTCCATCTTTGAGAACAAATTCTACCTTCACTAAAATATAAAAATGACAACTAAAAAGATATTTCTTTTACTCCCTCTTCTAAACATAAAGATAACAACATAACATCCTTCAACGAATGTCTATAACTATATCAGGTACAAGATACATCCTACAGATCGCAAAGTATATTTTCAAAATTACATTTAAGTACAGTACTCTACATATTTATATTTTAATATCATATTAACATCTTCTAAATTAATATTAACAACACAGACCTTTACAATATTAATAACAGAAATTGACATGTACTTGCTAACAAGATTTTTATTATACAATATAAAAAGCTTTACAGAAACACAAGCAAATTGGAATAGAATAATGTAAAGTACGAAAAAACGAAAAAAATAAAACATTATAATAAACCCATTTCAAACAGAAAAAATCCTACATCGAATTTAACAAAGTATAAAAGAATATCTTTAGTCGAAGCCAAGTGATATATAAGCAATAAACACGAACACATACAAAAACACATAAAAAAGTAATCTTAAACAACTTTTCCAGATACACCAGCAACAGCTAAAGCATATATCTAACAATATAACCTTAAGCAAATAACCAAGTCTAAACACGATACCAACATCTTGAAATCTGAATATGACATACATACGTAAATGATTGCTTATATTGCCAATAAGACATACATGCATCATCAATTATTATAAATCTGGGCACCCTTAACACTTTCATATTTTTTAGTGAACTATGTTATATAACGTGTTATAGGCATTTGTCAGGATTTGCAAAATTCCTCGAGATAAGCCTGACATACTCAAGCAAATACTTAAGCCATATGAGCCCATCCATTATATTTCCGTATTAATCTAATTTAATTATTATTATTATTCCTTAATTATTATTATTAGAGTGATGGGTTTTAGAAGCTATGCTCAAGAATATTATGTATATAATATAAAATTATATATATCTCTCTTCTATATATTCAATAAAATATAAAATCAAACTTTTAATCTTTTATAAATTGTATCTAATCGAAACAGCAACAAAACCTAACACATAATCATAACCATCAAAACGTTCAACAAAGAAAATGAAGTTGAATTATAATATGTATAAATCTGAGGCCAAATATATCCAAACTTTAAGCCAAAAAAAATTAAGGGAAACCGAAAACACCTTTGCTATTGAAGGCCCAAAGATAAAAACACGAAGCACCAGCACACAATAATTATAGACTACTCCTTACTATGAAACAAGAGACTGGCATCTCGTAACTAAATTACATGAAATAATAAGACAATACGTTACATTAGCCATAATTAATCGATAGCAGAACTGGAACTCATATAACTATCATACATCGTTCACGACAAAGGAGAAAACATTTACATTTTTCACATGTTTAATCGTAAAACATTTCGGTTATTGCTTCATGATCACCTTCGTATCTATTTACGTTCGTATTATTCTTTATATTATATTTTGTTAAAAGTTATTTATTTATTTATTATTTTAGTTTATTTAGTTGTATATTTATAATTTATCTTCAAAACAGCTTCATATTATCACTTTTAAAAACCTTATTTTTAATTTTTGCTTTGTATTTGCTTTAAACAGTTGTTTTTACTATGAAATTAATTTCAACTCGTTTTATTTGCTTAAAATTTATGGCTTAATTCCAAATGGATTATTCTTAACGTTTAAATATTAAATTTTTGCATTTTTACATCCTTAAAGCAGTAAATAGTTAATCAAACCACCACTTCGTATCCTCTCTACCCATTTCGTCGATCTATTGATCTATTGACCATTGATTCTATGTCATATTTTTGTAATAACATAACACTAAAAATACAAGTTCTTTTTATACACTGATCAACGATAATATGTTACCGTAATAGTTTTAACGATTATTAAAGCTAACATAACATCACCTGAACTAAGAATATAATGGTAACAATAAAAACCTAGCATACCTTAAGCCCGAATAAATAGCTGACACATTAAGAAAAGTTCCACACTTAACAACAGTAAAGTAATAACATATACATACAAAACGTAACTATTCACACTTTGTCAATTCCTTTAAAAATGATCAATGTTAATTTTACATTACATTGTAAATATTTAACAAAAATTTATCATCAAGCTATTATTTCTTTTTTAAAACTTTATTTATTTTTGCTTATTCTGTTTAAAAAACATTTTGTTTTAACTAAATTTTATTTCATGTATAAGTTATATACTTAAAAAAATTTGCCATTTTTACATACCTTAAGCAGTAAAATCAGTAAATCAGTTAAATCAATAATAATAATAACCCCTCCTACGCTTCCATGATCTATTGATCTAGTGATCTATTGATCTATAATTCAAGTCATAATCATTTTGAGGGAAACAAAACATAAAATAAAGTTCTTTATACACTGATCAAACGAATGTGCTAACGTAACAAAGTTGTTTCCCCATTAATAAAGCAACATAACATCACTGAACTAAGAATATAAGTACAACAACAAACCTAGCATAACTTAAGCATAAGAATAAACAGCTAACATCACCAAAGTTTACACTTAACAAACAGTAAAGTACTAACATAACCATACAAAAACGTTCTATTCACACTTTTCAAGGCATAACTCTAAACAGATAGTTAATTTTACATTTAACATTGTAATATTTAACAAAGATTTTTATCATAACCTTGTCTAATTATTTATACAGAAAATGAAATATATGATAACTTAAAAATTGTTTTTACATTAATAAAGCTAAACAAACATAACCTGAACTTAGAAGTATAGATGTTTATCAACGACAAAACTTACATACCTCATGTATGAATAACTTGCTAACATTCACAAAGTTCGAATACTAATCAAAGGTAAAGTAGCTAAACAACACATACAAAACTCAATGGATCCCCACTTTTCCAACATACCAGCAACAGCTAAAGCGTATATTCACTTAACCAAAAATCCTTAACACAAATTCCAGGATTCCAACAAAGACTCGAACATCTTGAAACTATGAATTGACACTTCACCAAAATGCAACTCATATCAAACTAAACATTATTTGAAACTATGAATAAACCGTTCAGTTGGCAAAATCTCGATAAGCCTAACATTACTCAGCAAAAACCTTAACCTATACCCCCCGATTAACACATCATTATCAGTTAACACAGTAATATCTACGAAACTTATCATTTCTCTATTAAATCAGTTTTAATTACACATTGTGTCATGAGTAATATTTAACAAACGTAACAGTAATTACAGAAATATTATTATTATTATTATTAATTATTATACTATTATTAGTATTATTAATTATTATTATATATTATTATTATTATTATTATTAATTATTATTATTATTATTATTATTATAATTATTATTAATTATATTATTATTATTTATTATTATTATTATTATATTAATTATTATATATTATATTATTATTACTTATTTTATCAACACATAGATCTCACAACCACCAAAACGCATGCGACCACTTCGCCAGCAGGCTCACAACTGGAACAAAGGTCGGTAAAATGCTCTCTTGAGAGGGTGGATAATGAGAATGATAGAAACAAGCCATTCAAAGGCGTGTGAAAAAAAGATAATTAGCTTTGGAGGGGAATAAACAAAGAACGGGTATCAATTACAGAGCATCTGTTGCTTGTTCTGACAATGAATATGATTCCGTTACAACATCTGTTTACAATTGAAGGTAAAAAATTGCGATGCGTACAAACATGTAATGCAAACACAAACACACACAACACACCACACAACACACACACTATTGACACTCTTACTTAATACATTTGTTTTCTTATTAATTTTCTTTAAGTTTTTATTATTCCTTCTTTATATATATATATATAATATTTATATAATATATATATAATATATATATATATATAATAATTATATATATATTATATATATATTAATACTATAATATATATATATATATATATAGATATATATATATATATATTATATATATAAATATATATATAATAGATAATATATATATATATATATATATATATAATATATATATAGTATATATATATTATGACGATTAGTGAAATACTGGCTTTAATAATAAGATATATTTCACTATTTTTAACAAGTAAATAATATAAAGAACTTCACGTTATCAGCTTTAATATTATTTATCTTTTTTACGATATTTTATTTTTTCATATTTTTAATATTTTAAGTTCGTTTTTCTATTATTTTCTTAGTCTAATTAATAATATTTTCATTATATAAAATAAGAGCAATATTTAATTGCATATATTATATTATATTATATATATATATAATATATATATATATTATAATATATATATATATAATATAGTATATATTTATGTGTGTGGGTGGTGTGTGTGTGTTTGGTGTTGCCCATACATGTTTTGTAGCGCATCGCAATTTTTACCCGTTCATGTAACAGAGTTGTAACCAGAATTCATTCATTTCAGAACAAAGCACAGAATGCCTCATGTAATGATACCCGTTCTTTGTTATTCCCCTCCAAAAGCTAATTACTTTTTCACACCCTTTGAATGAACATGTTCTCCCACGTTCTTTGTATCCACCCTCTCCAAGAGAGCATTTTACCGACCTATGTTTTAGTTGTGAGCCTGATGACGAAGAGGTCGCAATGCGTTATTGATGTTGTGAGATCTATGTGTGAATAATAATAATATATAATAATAATAATAATAATAATAATAATAATAAGAATAATTAATAATAATAATAATAAATAATAATAAAATAGTAATAATAAATAATAAATAATAATATATTTAATTTCTGTTATTTTTTAATATTCGGCCCTGTTTCGTTTTGTTAAATATTACTATGACAATGTGAAATTAAAACTGATTTAATAGAGAAATGATAAGTTTCGTAAGATATTACTGTGTTAACTGACTATGTTGTTTTAGAATCGTGGGTATAGGTTAAGTTTTTGCCTGAGTAATGTTAGGCTTATCCGAGATTTTGCCCAATGTATACGTTTATTTCATAGTTCAAAAATAATGTATATTTGATATGAGTGCATTTGATGAAGGTTGTCAATTCATAAGTTCAAGATGTTGGTATCTTGATAGATTGGTTATTTTGTTAAGGGATTTTGTTAGATCATACTGCTTTAGCTGTTGCTGGTATTTTGGAAAAGTTGGGATACATTGAGTTTTGTATGTGGGTTGTTTAGCCTTACTTTACCTTTGATAAGATCGAACTTGTGAATGTTAGCAGTATTATTCATACGTAGTAGTTAGGTTTGTCGTTGTACATATCATAGTAGTTCAGGTTATGTTTATGTTATCTTTATTAATGTAAACAAAATTTGTTACGTTAGCATACTATTCGTAGGTCTGGTATGATACATTAGACAAGGGTTATATACATATACTTTGTTAAATATTTACATGTTAATGTTAAAATTAACATTGATCGTTAGAGTTATCGCAAAGTGTGAATAGGTAAGTTTTTGTATTTATGTTAGTTTACTTTACTGTTGTTAAGTGTGAAACTTTGTGAATGTTAGCTTTTTATTCGTGCTTAAGGTATGCTAGGTTGTTGTTGTACTTTTATATTCTTAGTTCAGGTTGATGTGAAAACTTTAATGTAGAGAACTTTGCTACGTTAGCATATATTCCGTTGATCAGTGTATAAAGAATTTATTTTTATGTTATGTTTCCTCAAAATGATACTCGAAAATGGCTTGAATTAATAGATCAATAGATCAATAGATCAATAGATCATGAATGGTAGGAGGCAGGGTGGGTAGTTTGATTAACTGATTACTGAATTTACTGCTTTAAGTATGTAAAAAATGCAATATTTTCTTCAAGTTATAAACATACAAATGAAAATAAATTTAGTTAAAACAAAATGTTTTAAAACAAAATAATGCAAAAAATAATAAAAGTTTTTTAAAAAATATATATAGATTATGATAAATTTTTGTTAATATACAACTGTTAATGTAAAATTAACATTGATCTGTTAGAGTAATGCTGAAAAAGTGTGAAAGGTTACGTTTTTGTATGTTAGTTAAGTTATTTCACTGTTGTTAAGTGTGGGAACTTGTTGATCTGTTAGCTTGATTCCGTGCTAAGGTAGCTAGGTTTGGCTGTTGTACATTATATTCTTAGTTCAGGTGATGTTATGTTAGCTTTAATAAAGGAAACTTGCCTTTTTAGCATATTATTCGTTGATCAGTGTTAAAGAACTTTATTTTATGTATGGTTATACAAAATATGACTGAATCAATAGATCAATAGATCAATAGATCAATAATAGATCACGAATGGGTAGGAGGAAAGAGTGGGTGGTTTTGCATTAACTGATTTACTGCTTAAGTATGTAAAATGCAAAATTTTTAAGTTATACATCGTAAAAATGAATAATTTTTTAGTAAAACATATGTTTAAAGCAAATAAACTAGCAAAATAAATAAATTTTATAGTTTAAAAACAATGTTTAAAGATAAAACAAAGGCAAAAATAAGTAAAAGTTTTTTAAAAAATATATAGATTATGTTAATAAATAAAATAACAATAAATAAAACTAAATAAATAAATAAATAAATATACTTTAAAAATATACATTATAAAGAATAATAGAAACGCAAAAGAAAATACAAAACGAAAAGTTTATATTAAACATGTGAAATATGTAAATGTCTTCCAACGACGTTTAGAAAAATGTTATCACATCCTGCTTCACATCATAGATATAACAGTCATGTGATCAGTAAGTTTATACGATATTGCCAGTCTCGTGTTTCAAGTAAAGTGTCTATAATATTGTGTGTGTGTGTGTGTGTGTGTTGGTGTTGTGTGTGTGTGGTGTGTGTGTGCTACAATAGTTAGGTTTGTTATGTTCATATACATAATATTAATATATATAAATAATCAAAAATAATAATAATAATAATAAAATAATATAATAATATAATAATAAAAATATAAATAATAATAATAATATAATAATAATAATAAAATAATAATAATTAATAATGGGTATATGTGTTAGTTTTTGCTGAGTAATGTTAGCTTTGACAGAGAATTTGCCCTTATGTAACCGTTTATTCATAGTTCAAAATAATGTTATATTTTAATGAGTTGCCATTTGAATGAAGTAGTCGTCAATTCATACGTTCAAGATGTTGGTATGCGTTTGATAGATTAGTTATTTTGTTAAGGGATTTTGTTAGATAATACTGCTTTTAGCTGTTGCTGATATGTTGGAAGAAGTTGGGATACATTGAGTTTGTATGTGTTGTTAGCTATTTCACCTTTGATAAGTATCGAACCTTGTGAACGTTAGCTAGATTATCATCGTGATGGTATGTTAGGTTGTCGTTGTAAACATTATATCTTAAGTTCAGGTTCATGTTTTGTTACTTTTATTAATTTAACAAATTTTTCGTTAGATGTATTTCGTAGGTCTGTATGTATAATTACGACAAGGCTTATTGATAAATTTTTGGTTAAATATTACATGTTTAATGTAAAATTAACATTGATCTTTAGAGTTATGCTTGACAAAGTGTGAATAGGTTACGTTTTTGTATGTTAGTTACTTTACTTTACTGGTTGTTAAGTGTGGAACTTGGTTGATGTTAGCTTGATTATTCGTGCTTAAGCTATGCTAGGTCTTGCGTTGTAACCATTATATTCTTAGTTCAGGGGTATGTTATGTTAGCTTAATAATAGGAAAACTATGCTACGTTTAGTCAATATATCGTATCAGTTTATAAAACAGAACTTTTAATATTTTATGGTTTATGTTATACAAAGAATGACCATGAATCAATGATCAATAGATCAATAGATCAATAGCATGATTGGACAGAGGATAGAGTGGTGGTTGATTACTGATTACTGATTTACTTCTTTAAGGTTTGTAAAAATGCAAAAATTTTTAAGTATAAACGTAAAAATAGAATAATTTTTAGTAAAACATAATGTTTAAAGAATAAAACAAAATAATAATTTTTATAGTAACAACATAATGTTTAAAGAAAAACCAAAGCAAAAATAAGTAAAAGTTTTAAAAAATATATAGATTTATTTTAAATAAAAAAATAACAATAAATAAACTAAAATAAATAATAAATAAATAACTTTTTAACAAAATATAAATATATAAGGAATAATAGAAACGTAAAGAAAATACATAACAAAACGAAATGTTTTATATTAAACATGTGAAAAAATGTAAATATTTTCCAGTGAAGTTAGAAAATGTTACACATCTGCTTCACATCATAGAAATAGCTGTCATGTGATCAGAAAGTTAGTACGATGATTGCCAGTCTCGTGTTTCAATAGTGTTTATAATTATTGTGTGTGTGTGTGTTGTGTGTGTGGTGTGTGTGTGTGTGTGTGTGTGTGTGGTGTGTGTGTGTGTTGGTTGCGGGCGATATCATATGATAAATTTGTTATGTTAATATACATATAACATTTAATATACAAAAATGAAAAATAATATAATAAATAATAATAATAATGAATAACCAATAATAATATAATAATAATAATAATAATAATAATAATAATAATATATATATATAATAATAAAATACTGTTTAAGAGAAAAACATATTTTAAGTAAGGACCAAAATCGGAACAAAGTAATAAATCTATTTACGCTTCTCATGCCAAAAGTTATTGGGAACATAGTAATAAATCTCGTTACCCTTATATGTGGTCAAAAGATATTGTTACAAAGTAATAAATCTTATTTACCTTCTCAGTGTCAAAGATATTGGAACAAAAGGTAATAAGACTCATTTACCCATTCTCATGTGTCAAAAGATATTAAGATTAATGACTCATTCCTCGAATTTCATTGGCTGCCCTTCATGGCAGATGCAAGCACACTTCCCTTATAGGAGACCCTTCAGCGGTATACAAGATTAACGTAATTTTTAGGTCTGCCGGAGATAGTTTGACGTACCAACCAACTAGTTGGTTGGACATGGAGGCAATGGCGATGCTATCAGGTCAGCGTTGTGAGCATCTATGTGGAATAATAAAATAATTAACTATATAATAATAATAAATAATACATAATAATAATAATAATAATAAAATAATCATTTGAGTAATAAAAAATGATTAAGCTGATTATCTAGATGATAATAATACATATAATATATTAATAAGAAAGTATTTTGTGAGTTGTGTATAGGTAAAGATTGAGAATGCTATGCTGACTTCTGCTGGTGAGTTGAAACTTCTAATTTTAGTTACCTTGTTAGTGAATGCTGTATGTCAGTTAAGCTAGGAATGAGTACTATTTTTTGTTTAGTTTTTAATATTACAATGTTAATGCTAAAATTAACATTAATATTTTTAGATTTGTATGAAAAAGTGTTGTATATATTCATTTAACTTGAACGTTTGATATATTATACAACAACAACAACAAACAACGACAACAACAAACAACAATAAAAAATAAAATAAAAAACCCCAACAACAACAACAACACAACAAAAAACAACAACAACAACAAACGCCACATTTCAACAACAACAACCGTAACTTTCAACACACAACAACATCAACAACTGAACAATTGCAACAACAAACGTGACATTTCAACAACAACACTACAGCAAAGATATTTTTTATGTTATGTCTGTACAAAATGACATGAAATCAATAGATCAATAGATCAATAGTGTAATAGATCATGGAAGGATAGGAAGGTGTCTGGAGGGCAGTTTCGATTTACTGATTTACTGATGTTGGGTATGTAAAAACGTAACGCAACCTAAACTTAAGGGTTTTTAATTTAAACGTAAAAATGCGTAAATTTTTTCAGTAAAAACATATGGTTATCGGCCACTTACCCTTTAACACTTTCTACTGGTAAAATTAAAACAAAATAAAAGCAATTTTTATAGTAAAAACATAATGTTTAAAGAAAACAAAACAAAGTACATAAAAGTTTCGTGTGTGTGTGTTATACAAATATACTGTTAATCAGATAGATCAATAGGTCATAGATCAAATGATCCATTGGAAGCGGTGGGGAGGTGGCTGGATTGATAGTTTTGATTACTGATTTTTACTGATTTACTGCTTTAACTGCATTTCTGATTGTACTGATTTACTGGCTTTACAGGTAATCGTAAACAATGCAAAAATTTTTACGTTATAAACATAAAAAGAAGAAAATTTTAGAAATACAAAAAACGCAAAAATATAAAATTGAAAGTCATTGAAGAAAGAAGTAACAGAGTAAATTGAAATAACAGAAAAAATTTTAGTAAAAACAAAATTATTCTTTTTTTTTTTAAAGCAAATAAAATAATAAACCATAATTAAAAGTTTAAATTGAAAACAAAAATACAAAACATAAATATATGAAACTTATAAAACTTAAAAATGAACTCCTAAAATAAAAATAGCAAACATTATATTTTAGTTGACGTTTTATAAAAAGAAAACGAGATTTGAAATAGAAATGTCCAGTCTCTTGGCTAACCGCATTTTACAAACTCACGCACCGACCGCTCCAGCACGTGCCTTGCACCAACTCTGTCTCCTTCCCAGTCTCCTTTCTCCATCCTTCCTCCTTACTGCTTCTCCTCCTTTTTCTCTATTGCACTCCGTGCACTTTTTCTCTTCTCGTATGCACTCGTGCTTAAACTTTCTTTTATTTCAGTTGGGGACCTCCTCCGGAGGGTTCCAAACACCACTCATTCCTCTTTCTCCTTCCTCCTTCTTCTCCTCCTCATCCTCCTTCCTCCTCCTTCCTCCGTCTTCTCTTATGCACTCGTGCATTTTTCTACTTCTTTTATTTCAGATGCGGGACCCTCCTCGGAGGGTTCCAACATCCATGTCTTCCTCCTTCTCGTTCTCCTTCTTCCTCTTTCTGTCCTCCTTTCTCCATCCTTCTCCTTCCTCCTTTTCTCTTATCACTCCGTGCATTTCTACTTCTTTTTATTTCAGCATTGGGAGGCCCGGAAAGCTCTCAGCTCCGATTTCCTAAATCTTCCTCCTTCTTCTCTTTAACGCACATCCGTCGCATTTCATCCCTTCTAAAGTCCTTCTATCCTGGAAGGAACCAGCTGACT
>JABUQX010084666.1:0-5000 GCA_015478945.1 Trachelipus rathkii
TGGTGGTTAGCTTTATGAACTGGGGAAAACTACTCCGACCAATCACAAGTAAGGAACACATTTCCTTCTTACCTGCTTAAGGATCTTACCGATTCCAGCATTTTTCAGTTTGAAATATATTTTATAAAAATAATAATAACATGATTCTTGTCTATATCTGGAATTACCATTTTGACCTGGTATTAGGGGTATTAAATAGCTCAAAGTCTACAAAAGGCTTATCCTAAATTTTAGGCCCCTAAATTTAAGGCACTAACGTAAGTTATTGCACCACATTTTCGAAAAAGGTCAGTTTTGAAATATATTTTGACCTGGAAATAGGCTTAAAATCGCCCCGGAATACAAAAAGGATTATCCTAAATTTAGGACCTAAAGTAGTTAATTGATCAAACACATTTTACAGAGAGAGGTCAGTTTAGTATCTGTAAGGAGTGCGAGTTGTTGTGGTTTTTCTCGTGATGGATTGTCAATGAGTACATAGATAATAATAGGATAATAATATATAATAAAAGAAAATCTGAAATATGGAGAAGCTTTAAGAAAATATATTTAGTTAACAATCGAGTGAATAATATAAATGTAAGTGAATAAGTTTTGTTATTTTTAAAATAAAAACTTAGAATGATTTTAATAAAATACATGTTAAGTTGTTAGAAGAGAAGAACTTATTTTGTTATTTTTTTATACTATTACATGGCTAAAGATAAATGTACAAGCAGTAGTCAATAGAACAAAACGTGGCATCGCTTGGTGTAGAGGGGTGCTTGGGGCTGACCTTACTGATTTACTGATTTTATTGCTTTAAGGTACGTAAAATATATGTTTTTAATAAAATTTATCATAAAATTTAGTAAAAGTTATTTTAAAAACTTGATAGTTAAAATTTTAAACACAAGTTATAATCAGTTATAATAAATTCTTTGTTCAAAGATTATGATTTATTATAGAAGTTTTAAGGAACTTTGATGAATAAATTTTAGTTATATTTGAATGAGTAATAAAAATGTACGTGTTTAATTAAACATAAAATGTTTTTTTAACTAAATTATACGTTATATGTGTAAATGTGTAAGTGTGCGTGTGTGTGTGTGTGTGTTGGTTGTGTGTTGTGTGTGTGTGTGTGTGTAAATCTGTGGTGCGGAGTGTAAGTAAATCATAGTGTGTGTAAGTAAAATCTGTGTGCGAAGTGTAAGTAAATCTGTTGTGAGTGTAAGTAATCTGAATGGTGTAGTGTAAAGTGGTAATGAAGTGTCTATGGGATAAATGAAAGTGTCATAAAGTGAATGTGTGTATAAGTATCATAGTGAAAGTGTGTATAAGTGTAAGTAGGTGTGTGGATTTGTGTGTGGTGTGTGTGTGTGTGACCAAGCAATGTATCAAGTGTAAATAAGTAAAGTGAATCCCTATGGAGGGTAAAATGTAAGTGTCATGTGACATGTGGTGTATAGTGTCATAGTGAATGTGGTGTATAAGTGTAAGTGTGTGTGTGTGTGTGTGGTGATGTGTTGTGTGTGCGTGTGTATGTGTGTTCTAATAATAATTAACAATAGGCAAAAAGTAAATAACACTAAGTATAATAAATAAAATAAAATAAAATAATAATTAAATTAAAATAATTATAAATAAATAAAAATAATAAATAACAATAAATAAAAAGTTATTAAAACAAAATAAAAACATAATGTTAAAAACATATATGAGTTAAAGCAGTAAAACATGTGAGTTAAAGCAGTAAAGCCAGAGAAGTTAAAGCAGTAAAGCAGAGAGTAAAAGCAGCAAAGCAGAGAAGTTTTATAAGCAGTAAGACAGTGAGTTAAAGCAGTATAAAACATGAGTTAAATGCATAAAACATGAAGTTAAAGCAGAAAGCAGTAAAAACAAAACAGCATACTAATCCCCCAATTGGGTGTTAAGGTAATCACCTCTATATGATAATATACTGGATTTACTGCTGTAAGGTAAATGTAAAACGTTAATAAATATATGAGTTAAGGGCAATAAAACATATAAGTTAAAGCAGTTAAACATGAGTTAAAAGCAGTAAAACATAAGTTAATTAAAGCAATAAAGCAGTAAACACAGCATACAACACAAACCTAGAACCTTAGGTATTCGCTTACAATGATAAATGAACAAAAAACTGATTTAATGGTATGTAATGCTAATATATGTGAGTTAAAAAGAGTAGAAAAACATATAATGTTAAAGCAGTAAAAAACATGAGTTAAAGACAGTATAAAAAAATGAAGGTTAAAGCAGTAAAGCAGTAAAAACAAAAGGCATACAAATCCCCCTAGGTGTTAGGTAACACCACTATTGATTTACTGATTTAACGATTTATTGTAAGTAATTTTAATGTTTTGTATTAAAATTTCGTACCAGTTGTTGTAAAATAAAAATGTTTATTTTATTTAAACACTCTGGTTTTTTTTTCTTCTTACATACAATTTTTTAAAAATTTATAAATTAAAAAAGTATTAAGTAAAAAGTATTAAGTAAAAAAATAATGTTAATAAATATATGTGTTAAATAAAAGGTTTGTAATGAGTTACAGTTTTAGGTTCGCGAAACTGTTTTTAAAATAAATGTTTAAGTATGAAATACAAAAATGAATGACTTCATAGTAATACTTTGGAAAAGAAATTCGTTCAAGGTCAGTTGACTCATTGACGGAATTGACTATATATATATATTTTTCATATCGCTCGCGGGTCGCACCTGCGGGTGCGGGGCCCTCCATCCTTTGCGGGGAGGGGGCTTGCTGCGGCTTGGTGGGCAGCTTATGATCTAGAGGTAGACACAAAAGATAAGTTCATCAAAGATCGAATCAATCAATATAGGTGTTATCAAAGATGAACTTCAATCAAAGAATGAGTCTACTCAAAGATGAGGCCCAAACAAAATTGAGCTTCGAAGTGTTGAGTGTAAGTGTAAGTGTACCTGTGCGCGTGAGTGTAAGTGTACTATGGGCTATGTGTAAGTGTCTATGGCGATTGTAAGTGCTTATAAGTGTTATAAAAATACTAACTTCCATAGTAGGAAGCATTCTAGCAGATTGTAAAAATATATACCAATCGATTCCTCATACCTTATTAACTAGGGGTAGACACACCCATAATTAGGGCTATTCTAGCTCAGGGGAGGCTAGAAAGGCTTGAAAAAAGTGGCACTCACAGTTGGCACTATGTGGCACTACACTTGCACTATGTGGCACTCACTTGGCACTCATTAGCACTCACTTGGCACCATTGCACTCCATTGGCACTCCCTTGCACATCACCTGGCACTAAACACCTGGCACTTCCATACTAATACTCATAGAAACACTAATAGAACCATCCCTAGATTACTTCTTACGGTGTTGGGAACCATTCATCAGCCCATCAAGTTAGCGTGGGTCAATAATTGACCCATGGTATCTGCCAATGTCAAGTCCAGAAATATCATGAAGTCAAAAACAAGGTTAAGAACACTCAAAAAAGGGCTTAAGTCCTAAGGACAGGACAAAAAATTACCGTGGAGTCAAAATGACCCATGAAGACCAAGCTTGTCGTGTATTTGTTACGTGTGTATAAGTGAAAAATGTAAGTGGCAAGTATCTATGAAGATAAGAGTGTAATGGTTCAAAAGTGAATGTATGTAAAGTGTGTGGTGTGTGTGTGTGTGGTGTGTGTGTGTTTGTGTTGTGTGGTGTTGTGTTGTGTGTGTGTGTTGTGTGTGTGTGCGTGTTCAGGTTAGGATAGGGTCCATACATGATATTGTTCAAGTATAGGAACGAAATATGTACGGGTAGGGGCCCCCCACACGATGGGCAAGAAATTTGGCCAGTGGGCCAAAATTGAACCCAATGGTAATTAATGTGGCAACGTTAAGGTCGAAATATCATGGTCAAACAAGGTAAAGACAATCAAAAACGGAAGCCTAAAGCCCCCTAAAAAAGAATAGCTCAAAAAATTACCTGTGAGCCAAAATTGCACCATGGTATAAATGGCAAAGGTTAAGGCCGAAATTCATGGATCAAAACAAAGGTAAAAAAACATCAATAAAATACGGCTAAGGCCCATAAAGGAAGATCAAAAAATTACCGTGGGCAAAAAATGATCCATGGAAGACCAAAGGGTTTGTCGAAAAAATTAGGGTGGGTCAAAATTGGCCCAAGGAAGACCAAAGGGTTGGTCGGAATTAGGGTGGGCCAAAAATTGACCCATGGAAGACCAAAAGGGTAGCCAAAAATTACGTGGCCAAAATTGGCCCATGGAAGACCAAAGGGTAGCAAAAAATTTCCGTGGGCCAAAATTGACGCCATGGAAGACCAAGAGGAGTAGCCAAAATTACTGAGCCAAAATGACCCATGGAAGCCAAAAGGATTGGTCGTGTGTTTGCCGTGGGCCAAAAATGCCCCATGGAAGATCAAAGGGTTGGTAGAATTATCATGGTCAAACAAGGTTAAGATCAATTATCAAAAAAAGGCATAAGCCCCTAAAGAAGATAAAAATTACGATGGCAAAAATTGACCCATGGTCAAAAAAATTAGGGGGGCGTAAAATAGGGGGGCAATACGTACAACGGTTGCTGACGCAACCGTTTGGCGCAACCCTTCTTCGAAGGGTTGCTAAAAATTACGGTTGCCAAAAAATTGGGGATGCGCCAAAAAAATTGGGTTGCCAAAAACAATACCGTGGGAATGGGCCACAAAATGACCCAATGGACACCAAAGGGTTGGTTCGAAAAAGGTATCAATGGCCCAAAAAAGGGTAAAAAGGCCCAAAAAGGTCAAGGTAAGGTAAAAATTCGAGACTCAAAAAAGGTCGACGTCAGAAAAGGTCAAAAAAAGGTCGCGGTCACTTTTCGTCCGAATCCGGGCCGTACTACTGTCGGCCAATATATTTGTAATAAAAATGGTTTAAGTTTGTTTTGGTTCTTCTAGCCGCTATATAATTAATATAATATATAATATATAATTATATATATATAATAATAATATATAAATATATATAATT
>JABUQX010084666.1:7500-10000 GCA_015478945.1 Trachelipus rathkii
ATATATATATATATATATATTATATTATAATATATAATATATAAAATTATATAAATATAATAATAATAATATATATATAAATAAATATATTATATTTTAATATATATAATAATATATAATATATATATATATACTATATATATATATAATATATAATTACTATATATATATATATATATATATTGATATATATATATATAATTAGTGATGGGAAACGAATTAATCGGAATCCAGGCATCGGAAATTGAGGAATTCGGCTGTTTTTCAGGAATCGAAATCATTATCGGAATCGTAACAAACATGTAAGTGATTTTTGACTTCATTTGTATTTTTTATTATGAACACTTTTATGATATTTCAAGACAATATTACGAAGTATGCATTGATTTTTACTTGAAGTTCGTCCTTAATTCTTTTTATATAAAGAAAACTGGATTGAGCGGCGCATCTTTACGTTAGAGCTAAGGGCCAGCGTTGATTGTCCCGTCATATGTATCTTAAAAACTGTTAATGCTACAGTAAAACGGAATACATGCTGGATGGCTGGTCCAATTTTAGTCCTGGAAATGTAAAAATATATATATATATATAGTGTATAGTAATATATATTATATATATTATTTATATAAATAATAATATATATAATAACCTTATAATTAATATTATATACAATATTAAATATATAATATAGCTTATATAATATTAAGAATATATAATATATATATAATTAATAATTATATATATAATATATTATTAAAATATTATATATAAATATATAAATATATATATATAGTATATATCATCTCAAAAACCTACAATAGACTACAATAGCTACAGCGAAAGGGAATACATTTTTGAAATCCTGGTAAAAATTCACATATAGGATATATGTAAAAAAAATAAAAAAAATAAAAACAAATTATTGTAATATTTATAGTAATATATTAGAAGCCTATTTTAAGAGCCTTTTATTGGTTTCTTGTTTAAAATAAATAGACTTTCTATTAAATTTTGATTTATACGGCACACTAGGGGAAAAAGGGCTTCGAGCCAGCGGGGAACATAGGGGGGAATGTTTTCCATAACCACGTAGGGGGAGGGACAACTGGAAGGAACCCCCTAGCGACACCCAATCCAAAGAGCCGGGGGTTCCGAGACCCTCATACAGGAGGGGGGAGAAATTAACTTACCATAAAAGCCGATATAAAGTTTCCCCGGAAAGGACCGAGAGAACCCTCCGACCTGCCATCAAGGGGCGGTATACACCTTGGGTATTCTTATTAGTAAAAAAAAAAATAGCTAATTTAATAGAAAGTCTATTTATTTTAAAGGAAAATATGCCAATAATAGAGTTCTTAAATAGGACCTTACTATTCATATTAACTTTAATAATTATTACAATAATTTTTTTTATTTTTATTTATTTTTTTTACATTTTCATATGTGTGAAATTTTACCAGGATACCAAAAATGTATTCCTTTTCGATGTAGCTATTGTATGTTTTCTGAAGATTTTTTTTTTTTTTTTTTTTTTTTTTTTTTTTTTTTTTTTTTAGCATTTCCAAGGACTAAAAAATTGGGACCAGCATTCCCAACGCAATGTAATTTCGTTTACTGTAGCATTAATAGTTTTTTAAAAGATACCATATGACGGACAATCCAGACGCTGACCGAGCCTAAGATATCATGTTAAGATTTCCAGACTGTCACGGTGAATGCAGTCATTTGGCAATGTTTCGTTAGTCATGTAATGTAATATGTTTTGAAATTATATACCCGTGAACACGTAAGTGAGCAGTGATATATTCCCACCTTGTAAGGCTGTAATAACTTGGACGCTATATGAAATAACATTATGTATTAATATATTATGAAACTAATATTTTGCTTTACAAGTATATTATTATGTAAGACAAATTTGCACACTGTTTTGAAAGAGTCCAAATTTTAGGCGGATAGGCTATTAACGTTATCGAATGTTGTTCGTTCTCTCAAAATATCACCCTGGCATACACACACACAGTGCAGACACAGTGTATTTGTCTTATCCAATTTCACTTTAGGCACACTTCCTAGGGCCTGCGAAATTAAAAATTCAGAAAATAAAAGTTAAAGGAATGAAAAAATTAAAAATAAAACTTTTAAGGGTTGTTGACCAGGAATAAAATTAGACAGTAAATTTCTATAAAATATTTGAATGAAACCTTTATAATTTCGCCTGAACATGAAATCTGTTTTAAAAGAACTTTTAAAAATTTTCTTTTTTGTATGTAAACTTGTAAAGATATATATATATATATATATATATAATATATAGCTATAGAATAATAATAATATGAAATAAAGCATATTTAAAATATAGTTATAAATATATCCTAAAGGTATACTGTTATTATATTATTATATATATATATATTATATAATATATATAATATGTCCATTTGAAGCTAAATGTAAATTACAAATAATTGATTCATATTAATATAATATATTTCTAATA
>JABUQX010084666.1:17500-20730 GCA_015478945.1 Trachelipus rathkii
ACGAAAGACAGAGTAATAAATACAGTACTGTACTTTTAATCAATCACACTATCCAATCTAACAGGGTAAAATACCTGTACACTGTAAATATACATTATAATATAGTAAATCAACATTTTTAATTGAAAATCAGACTTACCATAGATGGTGAAGAGGTATTGTTGATATGTCATGATCGCATAGTAGAGACTCAGAAATTTATTCTGAGTCACTGGAGCTTTGCAACTCCAATGATGTACAACTGATTGTAGGCTGTGATGGTGGTACAGATGTATCAGTAGTACGTGAACAATGTGAGGTACCGCGGGACTTTCAAAAATTGTCCGTTGCTTCCGAAATCCGTTAAACAGAGGTAGATAAACAAAACAGAGATATAGCTATATACATGTTGTTAGGTATATATGTTGTTGCTGCTATATATATATATAGCAGCAGTTAGCAAAGGGAAGGGAAGGCTATTATTGGCTGTTGTTGTTGTTGGTTGGTGTATTGGAGTTACAGAGGTTGTTAATATAGAGATATATGTATATATATATATATATATATATATATATATATATATATATATATATATATATATTATATATATATATATATATATATATATATATATATAAAGAATATATATATATATATATATATAGCATATATATATATATATATATATATATATATATATATATAGACGCAGTCAGGCACTCCAGATAACATTTTGGATATAAGGTCTAAATAGACCGCACGAATATTTTGACAGGTGTAAATGAGTATGAACATTTTTTGGGCTGAGCCAGAGCCCTTGACTTTGACCCACCAATGCTTCGTGTAGTCAACACCTACATGCTTAAAAGGCCGAATAATTCCACTTGGTCTTTTGAATAATTGGTGAAGCGCGGGTACCGAAAAGCAAAATTATTGAACTTTTTGCAGACTATGCATTCCTGCAAAACATTTTTGATGGAGGTACTCGCTAATGTCACCCAGAAGCCTTGAAGCCGAATATTTGCAAAAGTGGCTTGTATGCCTAGATGCTTACACTTATGGTGAGCATCTCTTGTGATTAACATGGAGAGGTCGTGACTTTTTGTCAGCAAGATGGAATTACTTACATCATAATCGTAATAATTGCATCTTGCCAAACGACCTTTGCTCCTGATGAGATTATTTTCATCCAAGAACAAGTTCAGTTTTTTTACCAGGTCCGGAATTTGGCCTGCGAATGAAGGATTATTTTTAATTTCTTCTAAAAATTGAAGGTCTTTTGAGAACGATTCTTTCTGCATTGTCCGCAGACAATACAGACGTGATTTTAAATCATGATTAATTGTCACACCTCTTGACAAGGCTCCAAACTGGTACAATAAAGCAACTACTCGAGGAAGAGTGTGCAAATTTGAATATTTGAACAAATCCACTATAGGAGGTTCATTGCCACATTGAACAACATCAAAAACTGGAGATGCTGTTTCCAGTTCAGCTGATGGTCAGTAAATACTATTTATAGAGAGCCATTTTGGCCCTTTCGTCCAAAAGGACATGTTTTTTTTAACTCTTTGAAAGAAATGCCCCTGGTCAGAAGATCAGCTGGATTATCTTCTGTTCTGACATAGAGAAATTTGGGACTTAAAGAATATTTCTCTTGAAGCGAAAAGCTCATGGTGCGAATATCTTGCACTCGGTTCTTCACGAATATTTGCTTGACTTTTAAGATCCTATTTTGGATCCAACGAAGAATATGTTCAATTCCTTGAACTTGACACTCGACAGTCCACTCAACATTTGTGGTAAGCACTTCAATGCCAAAAACACAGACAATAACTCCAAACAGGGAAGCGTTCTTCCTTTTGCAGGCGCGATTTTTCCTTTTGACCAAAGAAGATTTGGACCTCCTGCCGCTGACGAGACATACACCACAAAGCCATAAGCAACAGTGCTTGCATCGCAGAATATATGAATACATAAATCGGAGTCACTTAACTCAAAATAAGATCTGTTAAAAGAGACCTCCTTTAGAGAGTTGAGGTCTTTGCTCAACTTCTCCCAAGAATTTTTGATTTCGGGAGCGATTATATCGTCCCACCCCATGTCTACCTCCCAAGTTTTCTTCATAAGAAGACGGCCTCGAATGGTAACGGGGAGGTAAAGGCATACGGGATAGAATACTTTTGAGATCTCCGACAGGAGCTGTCTCTTGGTAGAGACAATACTTAATATCTTGAACGGCATTATACAAATACCCTAAAACTCTTTCCTCATCACTTTGATGAGTTGCAAGTTTGCCCTCCTCCTTGAATATTTCTTTGACCTCCGGGCAGTTGGAGTTCCAGGACCACAAGTTGAAGCCCCGCTCACTCATACGTAAGGTGGCCTTTTGAAAATATCTTGAAGTTCGTTGACAGACGAAAAAGTATACAAAAAAATTGTCAACGTACAGATTATTTTGAAGAAGAGAAGTACAGAGATCAGGAGGGCATTTTTTGGCGTGATGCTGTATCACAGCCACCAGAACGTAGGGGCTGACAGCCAACCCGAAGATGATGGTGGCATAACGGCAAGTGAGTAACTCGCCATCAACCTCCCAGAAAAAAACAGAAGCGATTTCTGTCCTCTTCTAACTTTAATTTGATCTGGAGGAAAGCTTTCGAAATATCCGCCAGAATGATGAATCTGTTTGTTCTGAAGGACAGTAATAACTTAAAAAGGGGATTGATTAAATCTACCCCTGGATACGATGCCTGATTAAGTGAAGGACTACAACCTATTTTCAGGCTGCAGTTAAAGATGGGACGAATTTTAGTCGTCACTTGAAGGGCCTGTTTGATTACAGATCTGTGGGGTATCCAGATGAATTTATGATAATCTTTCGGATGCACCACCACAGCCTCCACAATACCTTCTCTTAGGTATTCCTTGAATATTTCCCCATACTTGTCAAGCAAACCTTGAGCAGTCAACTTCTTTTTGACTCGTTACATCGTAGCTAGAGCAACGTGATGATTTGATGGAACCTGCTCAAGAATATATTGAAACCATGGAAGTTCCACGTGGTACCTTCCGTCTCGGAACTTTATCCCTTTGTGGAATCTCTTGATGAATATTTCGTCAATGGAACCCTGATCCCACTCCTCATTGATACCCGGAAACTCTAATTTATAGAGGTTCTCCAGGCCCAAGTTCAAATCAGACTAAGTGTGGGTATGTAAGAGCGGGTCGAAGTACGAAGGTACCGTTCA
>JABUQX010084667.1:10000-20000 GCA_015478945.1 Trachelipus rathkii
TGACAAAGCAAAAAAGAAAGTCCAACCTTACCGCCCCCTTTATACCTATTAGTGAGAACTCGTCGTAGTCAGAAAATCCACCCTAGAGCATCACGGAACCGCGACATCATCTCGTCAATGTGGGGTTCATCCTTTGGCCCAGGTGGGCCACAACCATACCCCCTTACAAAACCCCGTCATTCACTCCTATTATGCACCTTTCTTCTCGCCTCTGACAAACTTACATTTCTCTCCTCCAGGCATTCCTTTACGGACTCAGTCAACTTTTTGTTCGGTCTCCCAGTCATCGATTCCACAACACACACGCCACACACACACACACACACACACACACACACACACACCACTATACATGCTTAACCAACTGACTGTCATCCATCCTTTCCATGACCAAACCATCTCAACGTACTTTCATTTATTCTCATTTATCTCTTCCTCACACCATTAAATCCTAATACGTCTTATTCCTCATTTTATCAATTCTTCTCACACCTAACACTCCCCTAAGATTGTCCATCAACATATTTTACTTCAGATCACTACCTCTTATTCCAGACCATAGTCTCACTACTATGCATTAATACTGGTAACAACATACCCTCATGTAAGACCCTAGTGCACTCAAGACTTAGTCCCTTTACATCCACCAACGACGAATGTGGGTAACCAGCCACCTTCCTGCCTTTCAACTTTCCTACTACACTCTGCATCATCTGTTCCCCTTTTCATCCAACATATATTTTAAATATTTAAAACTCAGACACTTGTTCCAGTTGCTCACCCTCTAACGTAACTTCACACCGAGGACTGTCCTCACTCACAACCATAACCTCCCTCTTATCTACCACTAACATCCTTACTCACATCCAACCAAATCTCTCTACCAATCATCTCAAACTCTCTTCAGATTCACCACACAATGCCAAATAAATCATCCGCATATAATAGGTAGGGCACCTTCCACTCTCTTCCATTCTCCATCATTCTAACACCATCTCCTGCCACCCACACCTCTAATTCTTTCATAACCCAATCCATATGCAAATTGAATAACCAAGGAGACTTAACACATCCCTGCCTCACTCCGCTATTAATATTAAACCAATCACTTTATTCTTGTATACGCTTCACTATCGTCATACATACTTTTGATTCCATTCAGAAGCCTACCACCAACACCATATATCACTAAACCTGCCATAGAGCTTCCCTATTAATCCTATCATACGCCTGTTCAAATCCATAAAACCTAAATACAATTTATTCTTCTTCTCCATTTTTTCAATCATTTGTTTTAATGTAAAGATTTGATCCACACATCCTCTACCCTAAACGCACCTTGTTCTTCACCAATCAGTCCTTCAGTCACTCGACGCACTCTTTCGACCAAAATACCAGCATATATCTTCCTACAACACTCAATAAACTAATTCCCCTATAATTCCTACAGTTACCCTTATCTCCCTTACCCTTATATAAGGGTACTATTACTGCTCTCCTCCAATCCCTCGAAACTATACCCTCCATATACGCTTTGTTGCACAATTTCCAAATCCATTCAATCACCATCTCGGCTCCGTTCTTGATCATTTCACCAGCAATTTCATCTATACCTGCAGATTTACCATTCTTCAACTTTCTCACTCTACACATTACCTCCTCCTTACTAATGACCTCATCCCAAAAATATCTATTCCTTCTTGCACCATCAAACCCACACACATTCACTATCACCTCTTCATTACTACCAATGTTATACAGATTTTCGAAGTGTTCCTTCCACACTCCCCTCACATCCGTTTCATCAGTTACGAAAGCACCATCCCTATTCATTATTCTAAGCAGATTCCCCTTATTCTCATTCTTAACCTTTGCGCTTCCTTTCAGAAGAGCTTCCTATTCCCTTGTAAGTCCCCATTCATCCTCCTTTCAAACTGTCATTTACCTCTTTTTCCTCCTACGTATGCAACTTTTATATTTTTTCCTCCTTATATTATTCCATACATCTTTCTTTTTTAATTTCTATATATATATATATATATATTTTATATATATATATATATATATATATATATATATATATATATATATATATATATATATATATATATATATATATATATATATATATATATATATATATATATATATATATAATCTAGAACAACTCCCAGAAAGGGTTTTCGCCTTTCAGTTGATCCAGCATCTTCTTCTTCTGGTCCGAAACTCTTAACCCTAGAACACTCTAGAGAACCATTTCTCGGGGCAATGGTCTCCGACGCCAGTCCTCGAGTTAAACACTCACAGGTAGGATTTTCGTCCTTTCAGTAGAACTAGCATCTTCTTCCATCAGGCCTCAAAACTCGTTCTCCCAGAGCTCTCCAGAGGATCGTGCTTCTAGGCTGTGCCAAAGGGAGGAGAAGGAGGAGGAGGAGGAATAGGACAAAAACATTGACTAATTAGTAACGACAATTATGTTAGGTATATATATATATATATATATATATATATATATATATATATATATATATATATATTTTATTGAGTTAGATATATATATATATATATATATATATATATATATATATATATATATATATATATATACTTAATTTAATTTTAATTTTTATTTTTTTTTGTTGTTCTCCTCCTCCTCCTCTTCCTTTTACTCCATCTGGCACAGGCACTTCAAATTCAAGAGGTGCATATTTCAATTCAGAAACACCAGCTTCTCAAAATTCTCATCAGTCAGGGATGACTTCTTAGGCCTGAGAACATTAGAGCCCAAACTGAACAATTTCTCCACAACCGCGGAAGGGGGGACAGGGGTATTGTACTTGATAAAGAGGTCCAACCAGACTTCTCTGTGCTGCTGAGGGAATAGGTATACAGACAGTGGGGTGGTCCTCTTCACCTTCAGCTTGTTCCAAATCTCAAAAGCCTTCTTCAAGTCCTCCTCATGGTGGTCGATAGCCAGAGGCTGGTTGTCATTCGCCTTCATGTAATGAAAGGGGTCGTTTTCCACCTGCTCCTGCTCTTGGGCGGCACCATCGTTGTCGTGACCAGGAGTCACGTTTATCAGCACCTCACTGATAACCCTCTTCCTGATGATCTCCTTCAAGTCCTCATTCAGGAACTCAACGACTGGAAGTTTGAAATGAGGGCGGAGGGCTGTGGTCATCAGCAGGTCTATGTCCACAAACAGGTGCTCAAACCTCCCCTTGAAGGCCACCTTAAAGTTGGTAGGATATATATATATATATAAGTTATATATATATATATATATATATATATATATATATATATATATATATATATATATATATATATATATATATATATATATATATATATATATGTATATATATAATGGTATATATATATATATATATATATATATCTATATATATATTAAGTTATATATTGTTTTATATATATATATATATATATATATATATATATATATATATATATATATATATATATATATATATATATATATATATATATATATATATATATATATATATATATATATATAACAAAAAAAATTTTTTTAGCCTGTATTAGAAATCAATGAACTTTTTAATAATGACAATAATGACAGAAAATGACAATTAATTCGTTCAATTCATAAAAAATATTCCGTACCAATGACAATGAAAATTCTGAAACTTAAGTACATTCATCACAATCAAAATGTATTAGTTGCAATAAGCTTCAGATTCAAATATTTATCTGTTTTGCATTTCTGGTACAGTTCTTCCATTAATTTCACCCCTCGTTCGGCACAAATATTCGTCTGTGGTATATCTACAACGGATCTGTCAACATTCCAGTGAGTTTCAAAGCACTTCATGGCTGCAGAGCAATTTAATTCGGAAATTCCATCCATCAATTTCTGGTGAATCTGTGCGTTAAACATTTGGTTAGAAAACCAGGCTTCTTGCCATGTATTTGAGATGAAAGCGCATGGTGTTTCCAGTGAAATTCTCCATTTAGGAAGGAGGAAGTACGAAATAATAGCATATAAAGCACGTGAATTCCATCTGGCATTGTGAAGAGACGGTAATTTTCTCCAATTAATTACGGGGTACGCACTAGTTTCTTTAAGGAAACTGAATGCTCTACATAACTCATACAGAAATCTAAAATCATCTCGCCAACCTGAATTTTGAATAGTTATCATTTCACTCTCTGGCTTGTAGGACTGCTGCAAGATATCGTATTGTTTTATCACTTCGTCCACGAATTCATAGTTGAGAGTTGGTTTGGTAGAAGAAATTGGATTAAAGAAGTCTAACACATGCTTTAAGATTCTATCAAGAATATGATGCTGGCAGCCAATGTACTGTGGCTGACCAAATCCTCATGTGACCATTTCAGTTTTTAATTTTTTAACAATTCCATTCACTCGTCCAGTATTTATTGCTGTTGTGTCACATACGATTATTTTGAAGTTCTTCCATGCATCAAATTGATTCACCAAACTTTGCATTAAAAATATACTGTGATAATCAACATTCACATTTTACTATACCTAATTTCAATCCTCTAAGATTACCACTTGATACTCGTGGTTTGCAATTCGCTTACCGTCAAAACGAAGGCAGAAATATTTCTCTTCTTGCAAAATAGATTTTATTTTACGCTTCGCATCTTCGCTACTTCTTATAACAGCTCGCCAAACACCTGACTGTGATAGTGTTGGAACACTGATTCCATCTTCGGCCAGACTGGAGCAGTAGCTTTATTACTTGAAAGAGATTTTTGTCACCAACTTAGCTGCATGTGATGCTAAACGTTTGACACGTTTTCCTTTGTCATAAGTCATTTAATAAATAATAATTTAAATAATCATTAATAAATAATCATGAGCGATTTTATAAGGATCTACTTTTTTATTTGCTACAGGATACAGCACCGTACATACAGATCTCGTGACACACACTGATACTGAAACGGATTGGTGCGGGAAGTTTTTTTTTATGGCCACCTGCAATAATAATGTTTTAGTAATCAGATCACAAAAGTTCATCATTTGCGACAACAGGAGATTCAAAATTTTGCAAATTTTTTTAGTCATAACTCTAATTATATATATATATATATATATATATATATATATATATATATATATATATATATATATATATATATATATATATATATATATATATATATTATTTTATTATATATATATATATATATATAGTATATATATATATATATATATATATATATATATATATATATATATATATATATATATATATACATAACCAAATTTGTCCAAATTAAATGAATTTATTTCTATTTGCCAAATTATTTTTGTACATATCTAAGACTAATACATGCCTAATATTGTACATTGTTTTTAAAATTTAAGGATTGAAAACAAATAAACCTTAGGGCTTGTAGTCCTCTAATTGCGGAATTGCGGAATTGCGATTCCGCAATTCCGCAATTGCGGAATGATTTAGGCATTCCGCTAACTGCAATTCCGCAACTTTTTTCAAATTATCGCAATCGCAATTCCGCAATTTTTTTGGTAGTCCGCAATTGCGGAATTGCGGAATTGCGGACTTAAATTGCGGAACGCCCACCTCTGATATATATATATAGATATATATATATATATATATATATCTATATATTTAAGTATATATATATATAAATATAGTTTTATATATATATATATATATATATATATATATATATATATATATATATATATATATATATATATATATATATATATATATATATATATATATATATATAGATAAACATATATATAGATATATATATATATATATATATATATATATATATATATATATATATATATATATATATATATATATATATATATATATATATATATATATATATATATATATATATATATATATATATATATATATATATAGGGATCATATATTTTTTTTACAGTTATCACCACCACTCACGGGCAGAGCCCTATTCAAGGAGGGGGTGTTGCACGCCTCATAAGTCAACTAAAGCAAATTACGCAGATGAGCACAGACGCATGAAGTGAGGGAGATTAAATTCAGCGGGAAACACAGAAGATGGAAGAGAATCTCCACAGAACAGATGTGGTGAAAAAGAAGGAAAGCACTGCAACAAACTAGCCTGAGTTACCTACATCAACACAAAACCTCATGTGCAGACACAGAACCCCTAGTGTGCTACGAGGGCGACGTAAAGATGATGGGATAAGAGTGGTATGCACCTTACGCTGCGGTACCGAGAAAAGAGATAAAGCACCAACATCGCGCCGCAAAGATAGAGGGTCAAGTGAACTGGAAAGTACAGAACAGTTTATAAGCCTTTTGGCCGACTCTGACCCTATCCAAAAAGCCGGGTGAAACCAGAGCCCCCAGATATGAGAGAGTAGTATTCATACAAGTGGCGGATGAGGCCTTGTATAGCTGGGAGCAACTGGAAGAGGAAAAAGTCTCGCAGTCTAAACAGAACTCCCAGTTTCTTTGAGGCCGCCCTAGCAACCGTTGTGATGTGAGGTTTCCAAGACATTTTTTTGTTTATGTTAAGGCCAAGGATGTTTATTTTGTCAACAGGAGAGACGAGAGAACCGTCGAAAGAGATAGGAAAGTTAGAAGGTGTTTTAGAGAGGAGATTTAGAAGTTGAGTTTAAAGAATTGAATTTCAAGGTTCAGACGACCCTATCCGGAAATTCTATCCAGATCAGCGAGAATAGAATCGGAAAGATTAAGACGAGAGGCAATTCTAGAAGTAAAAGAAGGAGCAGAATTGAAATGAGTTGAAGAATGAAGGGTCGAGTCATCGGCATATGAGTGAATAGAGTTAGATGTGCAGGTGAGAAAATCATTAATGAAAAGTAGGAATAAAGTAGGAGATAAGACAGAACCCTGAGGAACACCACTATTGACAGAAAAGGAAGAAGAAGTCGCCCCATCAACAACAGCCGACATTGAGCGATTTGAAAGAAAACTAGACGTAAGTAAGCAAAGAGAAGGAGAAAACCCAAAGGAGGGGAGCTTGGAGAGCAGTGACGCGTGCCATACCCGGTCAAATGCTTATATGTCAAGCGCCACCACGCAAGTCTCCCAGTAGTTCCTAAGGGCGGAAACCATAAATCGATAGAAAAGTATATTGCCAGTAGACCTCGAGCGCCGAAAGCCGTACTGGCGATCGGAAAGAAGTGAATGAGACTCCAGATGATCTAAGAAATGAGAGTTGAGAAGAGTTTCAAAGATCTTAGATAGAATACAAGTAAGAGCTATAGGGCGATAGTTAGAAGGATCAGAGCGGCTTCCTTTTTTCGGAATAGGTTGGACATGTGCGTGTTTCCAACACTGAGGGAAAGTGTTAGTATTGAGACATAGAAAATATAGTTGAACGAGGGGCGGGGATAGCACGGAACGAAACACACCCCTCAAAACTTGGGGAGGAATGCCATCCGCCACCGCCTTCCTAATTGTAGATTTCAGTGGGAGCCCATGCACCTGATCATGCCATCACAGGCAAAGACATAGGACACATGAGAGGAGAAGGAGGAGGATGAGGAATGCCAGAATCGTCCAGGGTTGAGGTAGAGGAAAATAGGAGGCCGAAGAGATTGGCCTTTTCAGTTGGAGAATTAGCAACAGTACCATCAGATCGAATAAGAGGAGGAAAGGCAGATTTACAGAAGTTGTTAGAGATGTTTTTGGCAAGAGGCCAGAAAGATTTGTCAGTAGGAGAACCAAGGAGGTTAGCGCACTTTCGTTTGATGAAAGCCCGCTTTGCTCGTCGAAGAGTATCCCTGCAACGATTTCTAGCTGAATGAAAATTAGCAAGAGTGATAGGAGAACGAGAATTTTTCCACTCCCGATACGCACTGTCTCTAGCCTGAATGGCCAGAGAACAAGCACGATCGAACCATGGATTATGAGGAGAGAAAGATTTAGTCGAAGAATGAACCTGCTCATCCCATCAACGATTACAGCCCCACCTTATCGGCAGAGGTCGAAGCGTCTCCAGCGTCCATGCAGTCACTCCACTTGTCGTTAGCGTATAGTTGAACGGTAAGGGCCCCCAATCGCCCGTGATCAAAGTGCTACAGAAAACGTAGGGTAGGATGGAGCTGTTGGTGAGAAAGTATTAAAATTAAGAGATATTAGGTTGCAGTCACTGATAGGAGCGAAGGTGGTGTATTTTTGCAGATATAGCTGACTAGTGGCAAACACAGTGGCTGGTGCACGCTGTAATTACAATGATCCGGAATGTGTGGTAGGTTCTTTTAATTAGTTACCCCAGATCGTTGAGAATGCTAAATGATTTGGCCTCCTCCCCACCTTAGGTTTTGCAAAATATCAACAAGTCATAAAATGCAATTTTTCCTAACTATGCAACCTGAACACACATCAATATATAAAAAAAAAATTTTTTTCGAAAATGGGAAACAAAAGAAAGCGATTTGAACACGATTTCAATAAGCGACATAAATCTCTATTCACATCAATTCACAAACGACAACTAATTACAAAAATAAATTGAATAATTTAAAATATACATATATTTGTCAACATTCTTGAAGTTGGAGTTAATCATATTATACTATATATATATATATATATATATATAAAGAGAGAGAGAGAGTATATATATATATATATATATATATATATATATATATATATATATATATATATATATATATATATAATCATAAATACTTGATAAATGTTTAAGTTTATTACTATTAGTTAGTAGTTTTATTCCTATATTATTATTATATATATATATTATTATTATTATTATTATATACATGTATACATATATGTTATTATATATATATATATATATACTGTATATATATATATATATATATATATATATATAATATTATATATATATATATATATATATATATATATAAATATATATATATATATATATATATATATATATATATATATATATATATATATATATATATATATATATATATATATATATATGAAAAAAATTCTGATTTAGAGAATCCACTTAATCATCTTAAATTATGCGTGTATTTGTTCATTTTATTTTATTTTTGTCATTGTTACTATTGCAATTTCCGAGGCCCTTTACTTGACCAGGGCCCTTAGCCCTCGTAAGCATAGCTGCAAAGTGATCCTCTTCATTCACTGGTTATATTGACAAAAATATTTTTTAATAATTTTTCCTGATTTCATTTTCAGATTTTTCTATCGGCTTAAGTTTCAAGAAAAACCTCACCATAAATGACAACGTCATAGTGAGCAGCAATTGAGGACACAATCAATAAACCACCTAATCTATCACGTCATCATGGCGTGATTTTTTTAAAAACTTTGCACTTTGTTCTTTAAGGCAGTATAATATAAATATATATATATATATATATATATATATATATATATATATATATATATATATATATAAAGAAACAAAACACGAAAGAAGAGGTATATACACACATATATCGCATATATATATATATATATATATTATATATATATATATATATATATCATGTCACGATAGTACGCACCCAACCAGCTTGCCAAACATGCCGAGCAAAGTTATTCAGGTTTTGACGGCTAAAGATGTTGGCAGAAGAGAAATTTATCGTCGTATGAAGGATGTGAATGGTAATGAATTTCTGTCGGGGGTTGTACAGTGTTCAGATGGTGTTGTGTGTTTCGTTAAAGACGTGCGAGCACGACGGACATGCCGGGATCTGGTCAAGCGTACTTGGCCATCAACATGGATTTGACAAGTGCCGTTGGCATCCCTGTGAGGGAGAAAGGCCGAATCGCCATCTACGACATTGCGGGAACATTGTCAGTGAGTATGAGAACTCCTAACACCATTTTCCATCAATGTTTGGGATGCAGAAAGGTTTGCGTGCAGTGGATTTCCAAGCATTGCAATAAAGAGCAGAAGACTCGACAAATGGGTGCTAGCCTGAATCATTTGCAGAGGGATG
>JABUQX010084667.1:32500-35000 GCA_015478945.1 Trachelipus rathkii
AGTAGTGGTGTTCCTCAGGGTTCTGTCTTATCTCCTACTTTATTCTTACTTTTAATTAATGATCTTCACCTGCACATCTAACTCTATCCACTCATAAGCCGATGACTCGACTCTTCATTCTTCAACTCATTTCAATTCCTTCCCTCTTTACTTCTAGAATTGCCTCGTCTTAATCTTCCGATTCTATTCTCGCTGATCTGATAGAATTTCCGATTGGGGTCGCCTCAACCTGTGAAATTTAATTCTTTTAAAACTCAACTTCTACAAATCTCCCTCTAAAACACCTTCTAACTTTCCTATCTCTTTCGACGGTTCTCTCGTCTCTCCTGTTGACAATATAAACATCCTTGGCCTTAACATAAACAAAAAAATGTGGAAACCCCACATCACAACGGTTGCTAGGCGGCCTCAAAGAAACTGGAGTTCTGTTTAGACTGCGAGACTTTTTTTCCTTTTCTCTTACTCCAGCTATACAAGGGTTTTATTCGCCCTTGTATGGAGTACTGCTCTCATATCTGGGGGCTCTGGTTTCACCCGGCTTTGGACAGGGTTTGAGTCAAAAGCCAAAGGCTTATAAACTGTTCTGTACTTTCGACTTCACTTGACCTCTATCTCTGCGGCGCGATGTTGGTGCTTCATCTCTTTATAGGTATCGTAGCGGCAGGTGTTCGAGGGAAATTACCACTGCGTACCACCACCTTTACGTCGCCCTCGTAGCACAAGGGTGCTGTATCTGCTCACGAGTTCTGTGTAGATATTGGTAACTCCAGGCTAGTTCACTGCGGTGCTTCCTTCTTTCCTGCCACCTCTGTTCTGTGGAACTCTCTTCCATCTTCTGTGTTTCCTGCTGAATTTAATCTCCTCACTTAAAGCCTGCGCGTGCTCATCTGCGTAATTTGCGTTAGTTGGTGAGCTTCTGGGACGTGTAACACCCCCTCCTTGAATAGGGCTCTGCCCGTGAGTGGTGGTGACAACTATAAAATATATATATATATATATATATATATATATATATATATATATATATATATATATATATATATATATATATATATATATATATATATATATATATATATTTTATTTTTTATATATATATATATGCATGTATATATATATATATATATATATATATATATATATATATATATATATATATATATATATATATATATATATATATATATATATATATATATATATATATATATATATATATATATATATATATATATATATATATAAAAGTATATATTATATATATATATATATATATATATATATATATATATATATAAAGAAATCACAGAATATATGATTTCTCTATTAATTATATTTTTAGAATTCTTTGATTTAAAAAATACGGCACTAATTTCTAATATGCTTGCTTATGAAAAAAATAAAAATCAAGTAATTTAAGAAATATGAGAGAACACTACCTCACTATCACTGATAAACACAAAATTTCAACTGATGATCATTGACGATGTTTTATTACAAGGTAATTTAAAATCATGTTTCAAATATGAGTTTTGGCGGGAAAATATATTGAATATGAGAGTCGACGCTACAAAAAAAATGCATAAACATTACGATATTTGTTACATATTTCTTTATATCTTGCCAGATTTAACAAATTTCTGGAAATAAAATGAATTTTTAGTTTTCATTAAATAAATTCGTAAGAAATAGGCTGACGTAGCCCAGTTAAAATATAAAATCTCCCAAAAAGTAGCCCGTAGCAATGCGCCACTTATAATCATCCAATGCGCCACGTTTGGCGCATGCGCCAAGGGTTGGCCACCCCTGTTCTAGATAGTAGATTTTTATATGTCTAATTCTTATGTAATTTATTTGGAAATAGTATTTTATGTTAAAGCAATTTACAAGTAAGCGTGAAAGAGTGAAAAGGTATAAAAGAATGCATTTTTGTATCGAATGTCTTTTTTAGATCTTTTGACTTTGTCTAAGGTTGTTGTAGATCGTTGTTATCGATCGTTGTCAGTTATTGACGTTTACTGTTTATAGTACGGTGTTCGATTGCTTTAACTTCAGTAGGAATAAAAAGTAAATTTATTAAAAGATATTGGTATTTAAATACTCTCCTAGCACAGCATCGTGACTTATGAGAGGGTTGTAAAGGAGGGAAGAACAAGAACTCTTGAGAAGAACACCTTGACTATTCTTCATGGTCAAGGAGAGGAGAGACAGAAGAGTCTTTTAAGGAATTCAGCAGACTTTACAAAAGGAATCCTGAAGATGGCGCAAAGAAGCTCCGATACAACGGCCTGAAAGACAACAAGTGAATTGGAGGAGCAGAAGAGCTCCATCAGAAGATACTTATACATCTTTAAAGGACTGAAGAAAGCTAGAAGCTTAAGAACTTGGGAAGTGTCACGAATATCAGGCTATTACCTCATGAATAAGTCTTAGGATAAGACATACCACAGCAGGGAGGACTGAGGAGATACGAGAAGTACGCATTCAATTTACATTACGT